>OX439473.1:41536288-41593788 GCA_949320105.2 Crepidodera aurea
TCAAGAGCATTTTTTGGGGCCTGTATCGAATACAGACCCTTACTACTGAAAGAAGGTTAAGACAGTTGGTCCATTTATACTTATAGTTGCCTTCAAAATAATTTGGACAAATTGTTTGGATAGTCTTAACTTACTGGCCTATTCCTTGAAAAAGAAAGTATTTTTATCTGTAGAAAAGTAATGTATAAAAAAATATATATGAATAGCATTTCTTTAGAAATAAAAATTATAAGTTAAAACGATCAAAACAATTTGTCCAACATATTTTGAATGCAACTATACTCGAAAGCGAAAAATAGTAAATTCTCTAAAGGAGGCAAGAAAATAGATCTAAAAGAAAAAAGAAAAAAGGTAGACCTAGGAAAAGTAGTAAATAGTTCAAACAACTAGATGTTGGAGCTTTCAAAGAAAATGTAAGAACTAGTGATGAACCGGTAAAATTCTACTTAAGCCGAATTACAAAAAAAATATTATTTTACTTACAAGACACCTACCACTCAAATAAAAAATATAATGAGAGAAACATAGCCATTGATTGTTCAATAAACATTCTTCTTAGAAACAACCTACGAGAAAGATCTTCTAAATATTGTCATATTATGAGCAGATAAGTGCAGCAACAATATGGTACACAGACGGCTCGAAGACTGAAGAAAAGCAGTTGGAGCCGGAATATACGGGCAAAAACCAAGGATAATGATCCCGGTGAGCCTGTCAAAAGACACCACAGTATTTCAAGCAGAAGTAGCAGCAATACACCTATGTATAGGAGAAATAAACAGACAAGACAGCATAGGTCAGTCCGTTGTTATATTCTCCGACAGTCAGGCAACACTAAAATCACTAAAGGCCACCCAAGTAAACTCCAAACTTGTGTGGGACTGTGCCAGTGCCTAGCGCCCAAAGCAGGCGGGAACAATCCCCAGGACAGAGGCAGGCAAAAAGGTTTCTCGATAAACCATCGCCTACATTCACGGCAGACCTACTAAGCAAGCACAGAAGGTCCGTAAAAGCAATAGTATGCATCATTTTTGAGGATCCGAGGCCGGTAATTCGAATCCTTAAAAAAAAGGATTTGTGATCTGGATTCGCCGAAGAAATTCTAAAGGATTCGTATTCGAATCACCAATGTTAGGTTCGGATCCTTTTACAGATCATACTGCGCCGGCGCGACAAGCCGACTCAAGTAGTGATGGGATAATCGGATTAATTTTCATAGTCGGATTCTCTGTATTCGACTGAAACTAATAATCGAATGATCAGTTGAATGATATCACTTGAATGTTTATTTGGCCGGTTTCTGTGGACCTATGCCACGGTTACTCAATTATTTTAAAGTCACAATTTTTAAAGGAAACATTTTTTTTATTTATACTATCCCATTAGTGAGTTGAACTGATTAATTCTGCATAAAGGAGAAAACCCGCGTCATCTTCAGTTTTCTTGTTTATAGATTTTTCACGCTTTTGGGGTGGATTTTGGCTGTTTGGGGGTTAGAGTCAGCTTGGGGAGAAGATGAAACATCATGGGTTTTCTCGTTTGTAGCGAAAAACAAATTTTTGTATACAATCTTACATCATTACATGGTATTACACTGAAATGATCCGTGATTCGTGATCCGAAAACTCGTGATTCGAATTCGTGATTCGGATGCTTTTTTTGAGGATTCGTCCCAGCTCTGGTATCTAGGTATTACTTTAAATGCGAGCCTACGCTGGAAGGTCCATGTCAAAAAGAAACGTGAAGAACTCAACATAAAATTCAGAAAAATGTATTGGCTGCTTGGAAGAAATTCTACCCTGTCATTATACAACAAAATATTGTTGTGCCAGTCAGAGTAATTTACTCATAATACAGAGATTCCTGAACAAAGCATTAAGGAGCATAGTCAGCGCTCCCTGGTAATACAGAAATAGTGACCTCCACCGGGACTTGGAGATGAACATTTTTAACCAGACAATTAACAAAGTCACGAACATTGACTCCACCAACACGTGAATGTTGAGGCCATCCAGCTCTTGGACAACAGTGATCTAGTAACAAAACTCAAGAGGAAGAAGCCCTTTGAGTTAGATTAAGTGAAAGTGACAGAAAAAAGCAGAGCTTAGTGCGCAGTAGTGAATACACGTTAAGTAAGGTACAAAAAAATATCAGAACCTAAGGTACACTAGTGAATAGACTTTAGTTATCCAATCTTCACGTGTTAATTTACCTAAGTTGGACAAAAATTACTCATTGATCGTTATGTGATCAGATTGTAATATTAACAAATGCCCCGTAAGGGGTATTTTAATATAAAAAAACGTAGATTTTTAACTTTTCAAAATAAAACCTAAACGATTTTTCCATTAAACCACCCGTTAAAATAAGTAACTGTAAAAATCCAGCTTTAAAATTACTTTTAACTTTCCAAACATCACTTGGATAATTTTAAAAACTCAAGAATCACAAGCTTCTATAATTTATTATAGCAATTATTATAAATTCCTAGTCGATGTCCGAGATCATCATCTGAAACACATTCATCAATTATTTATTCAATTACTTTACCAATTGCACAGCTTGAACACGACGAATAATATATTACCGTTTTCAGTCATCTCGACTGAGTTTATTCAGTCTGTTGTTTCCAGCATGTCATTATGCGCATTGGAAACATTTAAATCTTATATGCTAATTCGTGGCTGTCAATTTGCTGCGTAACTATTTAGTTATCCAGGGAGAACTGTGTCACTTTTTAAACAAAAATTGTCAGCGGCTTCCGCTTCATCATTTAATTAAATTGATTAGATGTTCTTAATTAAAATTGTATCTTCTATACCAGTTTGGTTTCCTTATTTTATAAATTGGTTGTTAAAACGGACTGGGTATATATTTATTGAAGTTATATAATAATAATAATAATGTTTATTTACTAAAATACAAAAATATACATATTTATTAAATATTACACAATGTAAATAAACTAGGAATGCCACTGAATCTGTTCACTATACTATGTACAATGACAGATTGTGCGTGACATACATAAATATATATAGAAAAAACATAAATGTAAAAATATATGACTATATACATAAAACTAATAATATACATAATAATTTAATTTAATTTCTTTTTTTTTTTAATTTTAGCGAAAGAAAGAGTGACCCATTTATTTTTAATTTTAAATAATTACCTTTACAACATGAATTTGATTATACTCAAATTTCAGTATTTTTAACGCTTACAGTTTTTAATTTTTTTTTGTATACTTTATTCTATTATATTATGGAAGAAGTGACGCGGCATTTTTTTTATAAATTCTTTTGTAGATTTTTTAAATTTTTTTATTGATTTTATTTCTCTAATCTCTGGTGCAATACTATTAAAGATTTTTGGTCCTAGATAGCTGTAATTGTTTTGTCCAACTGATTTATTCATACGTGGCGGCAAGAAATTTTCTCTATTCCTTGTGCCATATTGATGTAAAGCTGTCTGAAGTTCATTTTGATTTTGGAATTGATGGGTGAGTATTGCTTGATAGAATAATTGCCTTAAATCAAATATTTGAGTTTCATGATAAACATTTTCAGTAGGATATCTTCGGTTTTTGTTAAGCATTATTTTTAAAAAACTTTTTTGAATAATTTCTATTGGTTTTAATTGAGTTTTAGTGACTCCACCCCATCCGATTATTCCATAACTGAGATGAGATTCAAACAGGCTGTGATACAAAATTTTTCTCTCTGGTAATTTTAGGATTGGTGATATTTGTATGAATTTAAATAATACACTACGCAATTTGTTTAGTAAGTATTGAATATGCTTATCCCAACGCAAGTGATTGTCTACTACTATACCTAAATATTTTATTTTGTTTTCAGATAATATACATGTACCGTCCCCGATAGCGATATTTTGAAATTGGGGAAGACCTGAAGCTAGACTGCAGAAGGGTAAGTATACTGTTTCCTTAAAATTAATAGATAGTAATTTGTAGTCAAACCATATTTTTATTTTGGGAAAATCTTCTTCAATCAACTGTTTCAAGTTATTCCAGTCAGAAACTTCGTAGTACATTACTGTGTCATTAGCAAAGCTAATAATATTTGCCTTACTTTCAACTAAAAAGAGATTGTTTAAGTATACAATAAATAGCAGGGGTCCCAAAACTGTTCCCTGTGGTACACCACATATAACTGTTTGATCTTTGCTGATGACATTTTGTATTTTAATTTTCTGTTTTCTGTTGCTTAAATACGATTTCATTAAATTATAGGCTATACCCCTTATACCCATATCTTCAAGAGCATTCAGTAAATGCCAGTGGTCCACAGTGTCGAAAGCTTTAGCCAGGTCGTAAAATATTCCTAATGATGGCTTTTTCTTGTCAATTGATTGGTAAATTTTATTAGTCAGTTCCCTAATCGCATCTTGAGTAGATATTCCCTCCCTGAAACCATATTGGGCTGTCGATAGCAATTTATGTTTTTCTAAAAAACCATTTAGTCATTTTTTTATTACTTTTTCTAGAATCTTCCCTAGTGCAGATATCAGAGCTATCGGTCTATAGTTTGATATTTCGTTTTTTTCGCCATTTTTATATATGGGAATAATCAAAGACTGCTTAAAATGTTGAGGAAAGATACCCGTAGAGAGACTTGTATTAATAATATTAGTGAGAGGGGCAGCTATAAAGTCTGAAATGTGCTGCAGTGTTTCTGCAGTTACGTTGTCCAATCCTGGAGCTTTCTTCTTTTTTAAACTTGTTATTATATTTTTTACTTCGGTAATAGTTGTGGGAGTTAAAAATATGGAATTATTACATACATTCTTTCTTTCTTGATAATTTTTTGTTTTTTTAATTTTTTTGCTAAGTTTATTCCTATATTTGTAAAGAAGTTATTAAAATCATCTGCTATGAGATTTGGGTCACTAATTAAATTCCCCTTTTCAGATTTTCTACGTGTTATACACTGTTTTTCTTTGTTTTTTGTTAATTCATTTATTACGGACCAAAGTTGTTTGGAGTCATTCTTCTTTTTATCAATAATGTTTCTATAATAGTTAATTTTTGCTTCTTTAATTTGTTAATGAGTTTAATCAATGACCCAGATATCCAAGCCTTTCGTTTTCGTTCATTATTTTTTATTTTAATTTTAATTTCAGATTTTTCGAGAGCTTCTTGAATGCAGTCTACAAGTTTTCCAACTGCGAAATCTAGATTTTCTATTATTGTAAATTCATGCCAATTGGTATTTTGCATGTGTTGTAATAATTTTTTTTTATTAATTTGTTTGTAATAATTTTTATGTTCGTTCATAATAGGATTTACCTTGCAATTCTTAAGCATAATTTGCAATAATATTACAAAATGATCTGTAATAAATGCTTCTACAGTTGTTGATATTATATTATCCAAGTTGTTATTATCTGTTTTTATGAAAATGTGGTCTACGCAGGATCCAGAATCAGGTCTAGTAATTTATGGCCGATAGGTAACCATATTCAGTAAGCAAAGTTAAATAATTCTGAGTATCATCTGTATTTTTAGCTAATATGTTAATGTTAATATCACCAATAAGAATGCTGTAAGAGAACTGTTTAGGGTGACTTTCTAGTAAATCTCTTAAACCTTCTAGAAACATATTAACTTGTTTATCTGAAGGTGATCTGTAAAAAGAATTTATGTAGATAATTTTTTTGTCATATTCTAATTTTACTCGCAGTACAAAAGAATCGCCTAGCTTGATATTTGTATGATCTAAATATAGATTTGTCTTTATGAAAACCAATACACCATCATTTTGATTTTGAGAGCCATGATTATAAAGTGTCTTATAACCCTCCATTGTATATATCTCAACAGTTGGTATAATTCTAGTCTCTGTAAATACAATACAATCAATAGATGTGTCTAGGCCTTCTAGAAATATTTGAAACTCATCTAGGTTTTTTGCTACACTTCGTATATTATTGTGAATAATTTTTATGTTTGGGTTATCTTTATTTCCTAAAAATAATATTAGAATAAAAATTGCAATTGTCTCTGGGTTTGTTTTTGAAAAGTCTTGTATTTGAGTATTGGTATAGTTTTTCAAAAATATCATTGCATTGAAAAAGTACGTCACAATTAGCAAATAGAACATTTGAATAATAGAAAAAGTGACTTATTAACTGCAAAAAGATTTATAACGAATAATACAAATTTTTGGTCCAAGACGACAGCGATAAAAGAAAAAAAGAAACTATGGGAGTAAAAGACAAAGAAAATATTCTAAAAAGGAACAAAAAAATTACAATAACGTTACTATTTTTAAATATTTTGTAATATTTCCATTTTTGGTTTAACCCTTATTTTAAAATACAAATCTCAATATTTTCGTTTTCTATTTTCTATTTCATCAGGTTTGATTTGATTTAAAATAAAAGAGCGAGAGAAATAAATTCCAGAAGTATGTTTATCATTTCGTAAAGACCTGAGCAAGGGGTGGATCACTTTCTTTCACATCGAGAAATCTGAACCCTTATCTAAGGCTATAAAACATTCAAAAGAAATAGTAAACAACCCATTAGGAGTTTGGTGTGGGGCAAACTCTCACATAAGGAGATAAGAGGTTATTTCTTTTCTGATTAATGTCTTGGAAGGAAAAAAACATATTTTTGGGAAAAAATCTACGGAAAAATTTATATTGGCACTGACACATGTTATGGATTTACACGATCACAACATTTCTGGTTTTTTGTAAGGAAAGGAAGAGATATTTTGATAATACACAATAGAAAAAATAAATAACTTATATTGTCATCACTGAAAAAAAGTCTAGCAAGAAAAAGAAAAAATTAGATATTTCGGACGTTATACACCATAAAATTTGCAATAATACATAGTTTTTCTTCTTTCGTTATAATCCTTTCTTTCTTGTAGCAGGATTGGTATCTCTCCAACACTTTTTGTCAGTGTAGATATTTTCTTAGATTTTTTTTTTTCTAGAAGAAAGACAAATCTTTCGGTATATCCACTGATTTATTTAGACGTGGATTCTATTCAGTAGACAGTAAAAAATAATGAATATTTTTGAATTTTCTCTTAGAATGTACAGGGTGGCCAAATAAGAATGCGAGGTACTGTATCTGGGAAACTATCCATCGTAGAGGCTTGCGGAAAAAAAAAGTTATAACTAAAACGGCCAAGAGAAAAACCTGGAAAATATTTTCAAGTTTCTAAAATGGCCGCTAGGGGGCCTAACTGCAATCTTGAATCTAAGAAAGTGATGTTTCTGTGAATTCCGCTATATTAACCTAACAAAAAAATACATGATCTTTAAAGTAGAGGATAATCTGAATCTTTTTTGTTTGACAATTTTTGCTGCATCTCTAAAAATAAAGTGGTGGGGGGGTATTCAAAGGTTTAAGTAAAAAACACCCTGTATATTCGAAATGGCTGAGCCGATTTTAACAAACTTGGGCTAGTTGAAAAGAGCTATTCTTGGGCTAAAAATGCTATAATATTTGAAGTTTTATTAGTTTCAGATGTCGCCGCTAGAGGGCTTTTTTCGACATTTCGACAGAAATGGTTAATTTTCTCAAAAAAATTAAATGCATTGGTATGATTTCTTTTTCATGAAAAAGTAGCTAAATGATGCCTAAACAAGCTCGCGAAAACCGCATCTCGGTATCTTGTTCCTAACCTAAAATTTAGGCCAAAGAAAATTTTATACGGAAATCTCTTAAATTTTTATTTTTTAAACTAATTAATTCCTTTTATTATGTAAGTTGTGGCCCTAAAAAGGACCGAATTAAAAAAGAAAGGTTTTTAATGTCCCCGTAAATGCTCGAAACTCTGAAGCCTCTCATGGGTAGAGACAACTGCAGCTTTAATTTCGGCTCTCGGTATGTTACGTAATGCATTACGAATCCGATTTTTCGTATCTCTCTGGTTGTAGGTTGAGTCTGAAAATTCAAGACAAGTTAAGTCTGGTGATCGCGCAGGCCATGAAAACAGACTTCCTCTTCCAATCCAACGCTGTTGTAATACTACATTAATATGCTCTCACACAATAATGGAGAATTTTTATTTCTAATTCTTTGGACCGATGAAGCCACCTTTAAAATCTGCACAATATGCATTATTGGTCTGCAGAAAATCTGCATTGGTTGCGTGAAGTTCAGCACCAAGGACTTTGGAGTTTAAATGTGTGGTGTGGCATACTGGGAGGCAGTATTTTTTTTTTAGCAATCCCTAAGTGGCAATATCTTTCTTGACTTTTTGGCCAATAAATTACCGTTGTAGTTGGAAGATGTTTCACTGGAAACACGTCAAAACTTGTTTTTGCAGTTGAATGGTTGCCCAGCACATTATGCTATTATTGTGCGAGAACATATTAATGCAGTATTCCAACAGTGGTAGATTGGAAGAGGAAGTCTGTTTCCATGGCCTGCGCGATCACCAGACTTAACTTGTTTTGATTTTCAGACTCAACCTACGACCAGATACATATGAAAAACCTGATTCGTTAATGCATTACGTAACATACCGAGATCCGAAATTGAAGGTGCAGGTTTGTCTACCCATGAGAGGCTTCAGCAATGCATAGAGCGTGATGATCAGCATTTAGAGCATTTACGGGGGCACTAAAAACTTTTCTTTTTTAAATCGGTCCTTTTTAGGGCCACAACTTACATAATAAAAGGAATTAATTAGTTTAAAAAATTTAAGGGATTTCCGTATAAAATTTTCTTTGGGCTAAATTTTAGGTTAGGAACAAGATATCGAGATGCGGTTTTCGGAACCTTGTTTAGGCATCATTTAGCTACTTTTTCATGAAAAAGAAATCATACCAATGCATTTAATTTTTTTGAGAAAATTAACCATTTCTGACGAGATGTCGAAAAAAGCCGTCTAGCGGCGACATCTGAAACTAACAAAACTTCAAATATTATAGCATTTGTAGCCCAAGAATAGCTCTTTTCAACCAAACCTATGAATACCCCCCACCACTTTATTTTTAGAGATATAGCAAAAATTGTTAAACAAAAAAGGTTCATATTATCCTCTACTTTAAAGATCAGGTATTTTTTTAGTAGGTTAATATAGCGGAATTCGCAGAAACATCACTTTCTTAGCTTCAAGATCGCAGTTACGCCCCCTAGCGTCCTTTTCAGAAACTTGAAAATATTTTCCAGGTTTTCCTCTTGGTCGTTTTAGTAATGACTTTTTTTCCGCAAGCCTCTACGATGGATGGTTTCCAAGATACAGTACCTCGAATTCTTATTTGGCCACCCTGTACATTTTAAATTACGCGATCCCCAATTTTTTTATAAACACTCTTCTGCTAGTTGGTAATCTGAAAGCTCTTCGTCAGAGTTCTTCACATAGAGGACAGCTGAAACGTTGTTACAATAAATCGTTCAAAAATATCAATAAGAATCGTAACAGATAATTATTCACATAAACAAGAGATAGTCATTATCAATTTTTTTAATTTTTGAGAAGCAGGAAGCAGGAAACCTAAAAAACTTCATTCAAAGACTCTTGGAATGTCGAAAAACTGCATGGAATGGACTGAGAAGCCTTATTGTAAATAAGGATTATAATCCTTCGTCCTAAGGGTGTTTTGATCGATTTTAAATAACTATTTTTGAAAAATGAATGTCATCCATTAAAAAATAGAAGAGAGAGAAAAAAATTGTTCAAAAGAAAGAAGAAGACGAAAATCACGTTTTCTAACCTCAATATCACTTTTTTTTTAATTTTTCCAATTTTTAAAATTTTCTTCGCAATTTTGAAAAACTGTATTTACCCAATAATTCCTTATAGATGAAAATTATAGTCCTACAAATCCGGGGTACATTATTGACTGTTAATACGGTTACAACCGAGGATTTATATCTTTATCTTGATCACAAATCACACGTTGATTCTACTAACCGGATTTTATTAACAATGATTGAACACTGAGCGGTTTGAAAACGCACGCCAGGAATAATTTGTTTGAGAAATGAAATTTTTTTATTACCATTTTTAATTTTAACGTAGACCAGAAATCACATTATTGGTTTATAAGATTGATGATTTATTGGTCAGATTTAAAAAACAGTATTTTTGGGATTGTGAGAAACTTCTGCAGCACATTTAGTTGAAGTGGAGATAAAAAATGAAATTTTTTAAGGTTATTCCGCTTGCTTGTAACCTTAACTTTAAAATTAAAAAATTAAGGCATATAATTAATCCAATTCTAGGTTCCATTTTAAAGTAATATAACAGGGGACACATCATTATTTTTATTAAAAATTGAAGACAAAATAGTTAAGCAACCATCTTAAACTAAAAAGTCGTTAATTTTTTTAGGATATTAACTATAGAAACTTTTGCTATTTTTAAAACTTTAAAAACAAAGGTAAACGAATCTTGGATTTATTTTAGAGCGGAAACAACCGTATTGGTAAACATGCTAGAACCAATAATTTTAAATTACATACTTAAGATCTGGCCAATGATTTGATTAAAACTGCGTTAATGACATTTCCTTTAACTAAATGATTCCGCTAATTGTATAATAATTGCTCGACGGTTAGAACAGGTTTTAAATTAATTCTATAAACTTCAGTTTACATTATACCTACATCCAAACCGGAATAAAATCACTCTAAGATCTTAATTTCAGATTCTATATACTAAAAGCTATTATGTAATAATTAGTACTCACTCTTTTGTATTAATTTTTTTATGAAACGATAGTGTATAGTTGTCATCGCTTTGCATATGGAATTCGAAAAATTGATCATATCTCTAATAAAATGAGAGAGTTTTCCTTTTCCAAAAACCCAAACAGCTTCTAACAAAATTCAGGAAATTTTCTAATATTCATGTAATAGCCACGCGAAACAGAAAGGCTTTACTAATATCTGCTCATAGATGTAGGTGTAAAAAAGTATGGTTAGGATCCCTGACAGTGGCTCTTCAAACATAGCTCTCTGCCTCTGGATATTCCGTTCCCTTCTGTGAAAACCTTGTCATATCTATTCCATCGCATTCGCATAGAATATAGATCGAGATTTCTTCTTCTGTCTGGCAAAACCTGCATGTGGTTTCTTCTGCCAGAACTATGTTTTTCATATGCTTGTTGAGTTTACAGTGTACTGTAAGCATGCCTACTATTGCTTTTACGGACCTTCTGTGCTTGCTTAGTAGGTCTGCCATGAATGTAGGCGATGGTTTATTGAGAAACCTTTTTGCCTGCCTCTGTCCTGGGGATTTTTCCCACCAGCTTTGGGCTTGTTTTACCACCCATTTGCTGATTGCTTTTTAACTGTTGTTTTTGCTATACCGCAGAAAGGTTCTGGATCATAGAATGCCATGACGAGTCTTGTCTGGCCAGTTGTGATTCGAATTCTCCCCAGCGCTGCTAGACACTTTGCTCAATTAGCATAAGCGATCTGGGTATTATTTATTCTGACTGGTATATACTCATTGTTTTTGTTAGTATAATTAACATGTACCGATTTATTTTCATTTAATTTGATTCTCCAACGATTGGTCCAATTATTAATTCTATCTAATGATGTTTGTAGTTTTCTTACAGCCTCTTCGTGGGTTTTCCCTACTACAATGATAGCGGTGTCAGCCGCAAAGGTGGCAATTGTATTTTGCTCTAATTCAGGAATATCATTAGTGTATAATAGGTATAGGAATGGCCCTAATACACTTCCTTGTGGTACTCCTGCCTTAATTTCTTTAATTTTAGAGTATTCTTCTTCCTGTTTAATCCTAAAGTATCTTTCTTATATATATGATGCTAAGAATTCTGAATACTGTTTTGGCAATAATCGATTCATTTTGTTTTTGAGTCCTTCATGCCAAACTCTATCGAAAGCTCTACATCAAGGAAGACAGTAGAGCTAACTTTTTTTTCGTATAAGGTTTTTTCGATGATATTAGTTATTCTATGGAATTGGTCTATAGTTGAATGGTTTTCTCTAAATCCAAACTGGTGTTATGGAATTAGATCCTTTTTGTCTATAATAGGTTTTAGTCTTTTTAGTAATATTTTTTCATACATCTACATGCACATAAAATTCCAACGGATGCCCTTTATAAACTAATGCAACATTTTACAAAATTCTCGTAAATAATTTATCTCCTTCCCTCGAAAAGTTTAATGAAAACTTTTCCCTTTTTTTCGTTCCCATAAACATTATACAACATTCTATTTTTATGATATTATAACAAGATACTCATAACAGTTCTGGTTTTGACATTTCTTATTTTATAAAATACTTCTATGATGATTTGAAAATATTAAATAAAATTTTTCTGATTTAATTTAAAAATTGAGTTGTCATTTATGTCAAAAGAGACTAGTTTAAGAAAAAACATATGATTCAATATTTTACAAAATACTTAAATACAACTTAAATAATTTTATAAAAAATATTAAAAATCAGAAAAATCAAAACTGCGCTTAAATATTGAAAAACAGTAACAGTTATATATTTTTTAAAAACTCAAATTGAGATAAATATGGTTAATATAATAAATAAACTGGAAATGATCTAAAACGCCATAGAAGGTCAGTAAAAAGTATATTAAATCAAAATTAAACAATTTTCTAAAATAAAATAAGAATGGCAAAAACCACACTTACCAACCAACTTATTTAGTATTTAAAAAACTAGTTTCAGGATATGGCCCCATCATCAGGTTCTACAATTAAATTGAATATAAGCATTAAATGGTTTTACCTGAAGTTGAGAGCTCACATAGTTTTTAAATATTAAACTCAAATTTGTATTTAAATAAAAAATTTTCCGTATACACTTTTTTTATCGATACCTAACAATGTATGTAACTATTTATATTTTAATAGCTATTAGATATCTAGAACTAATAAGAACTCATTTTTAAATGTAACTAATAAAACCAATGGTTCAAAATTAATTTTCCGACGCTTAACCACTAGCTTAAAGATGTAAAAAATTACTTTAATTATTGTATGGGTGAAGTACAATAAATCAAAAGTTACGCGGCTTAAAATTCTTCTGTATTATCTTCCGTCGGATAACCTGTTCGGAATCATCATATACTGCCCGTCATATACACAACTGTAGATTTAAATTGTTCTATTAGTTTTGGCAAAGTTGAATTTGAAACTTATGCCGTTTATAATATGCATCTATTGCATTAATACCGAATATAGAAAATTTAAATGGGCTAGTTAATGTATTCATATTTAGGCGAATCTTTATAAGTCTAACATAAAATATTATAATTCTACATTCGTGTTTAATCAGAATTTAAGCATTCAAGTTTAAAACCATTAATGAAGGATTAATATAATGTGAAAAACTCCCAATCCTGCGGAAATTAAAAAAAATATCAATTAAATTAACCCACCAAGGAAAAGTTAAAGATGTTTAAGACATTATTGGGCTAAAAAGAAAATTAAAAGACCCTCACCTATATCACCATCCAGAAGTATTGAAAGATGTGATGACCTGTTCGATTTTTTGGAGCGAATTTCTGAAGATTCAGAGGAGAATTGGGACTCGGTTGCAGTGGATTGTGAATATTTTTTACTTACACCCTCTTTGTCTGGATACAATGAAAGAACGTTCAACCACCCAAAAAGATGAAGAAAGGAGATATAGAATAACTGAAAGTATGGAGAAGATAAGATCCTGTTTGTCGTGCTAATATTTCAAAGAAAATTCACGAGAAAAATGTTTATGCTTGGGCTAAATATAATTTTTACCTCATATTCCAAAATTTTGAGAAAGATTGCGGTTTTTGAAGATTGTTATTGTTGAATTTCGTAACTTATTGATGATGTTTAAACACAGAACACAGACATCAGTCAGGAACTCTCTAAAAGGAGCTGCCAAGGATCTACAATTAGCTCTAAAAAATTTGAGAGGGAAAAACTGACTGGGAAACTTTGGATTGAAGTTATAAAGTGTCACTTAGACACACAGTCAGCAAATGTCACAATCAACTTCTTTCACTTCATCACCCTATCACCTAGTTTTTAAAAATATAGAGATTTCTTCAATTTACGTTAAAGTAATGATGAGTAAGTACCTATAAAAATTAAAATAAACTTTGTATGTTGTACTTCCATCTTAGTGTTTATGGAAGCCCCTGAACATGCTGCAAGGCGAAAGCCCATAGCCAATTTTAAATAAAACTTATACACTTGTTGCAATTTTTCTAAATATATCATTATAAAAGGAATTATTACTGCTGTATTTCCTGAAAAAGACGGAAGAGTAGAGGATGTTGAAATTAATTCTGGAACTTCTAGGAGGCCTAGTTCAAAATTATGTGTATTGGATGTTTTAAAAACTGATATTAATCTTAGGACTAGAGAATGTAGTATATAAGTTAGTTACGGGGATTTAAATTAAGTAACTTTTTAAAGTAATAGATGACAGAAGAGCTACTGTTACTTTCATAATACTATTCATTATTTTCAAAGTGGTCCAACGATAAAAAAAATGGGTAAATAACTCCGAGTTTCTTCACCTTCGTTTAAACATATAATTTAGCTTGAGGTGGTATTCGTAACTCACCCTGTACACTTATTTTAATCTTGATGCAAGACTTGTTTTTATTTTCGATGTTTGACATTACATAATTTCACAGATACGCTAGTAAATAAGCAGGTAATTAAATTTAATCACTGCAATTTTTTTTCTTGACGGCTGTCTTGTAATTGACGTCCTATTACTGTCATAAGCTCACCTCTTCGATCAAACTAATTGATACGAATTTATACGCAATAAAGTTTTTTTCCATCGTTACTCGGAAACACATTGAGAAGTTGAAACACAGAACTCCATTAAATGGTTTTTAACGATCCTTACGCGACCGCTATCAACTTCAAACTGAGTCATAGCGCACTTGATCAACACGATATCACCATTTTAATATGGGAAAAGGAATTCCGTACACCCGGTAATTTAGAATTTATTCCGGCATTGAATTTACGAAATTTCACGAGATAAGAATCTTACACGCGGGTTTTTTTTAATTAATGAATTTAAGAAAGCGTTTGGGGCTACTATTCCATGAAAATGTGGTTAAGGATCTTTCAGCTACTTTGGAATTTAATTTGTGTTGTGTTGTTATAACAAACCGGAATATATAATAACAACGAGAATAGTGGTTTTAAATTACAGATACTATTTATCTACAACGTATTATAATTTTAAAACTTTTTTACCGCTAAATTTAAATATGGAAATTAAATATTTGCGAAAATTAATAATAAATTAAATTTTTGTAGTTACTGAACCAGTATAGACGTGAACTATAGTTGCTTGTGGTTACTGAGTTCTCACTTTAGCGAGACATTTTATGTGTTTATTTTGCTATTTTTTGTAGTGATATGTAATTTATATATGTCTTTTTTTGCAAATAAACACTATTCTATATTCTGACAAGTATTTCCGCATTTGAACATCATATCCTGTCATCCATACAATTGGATCTAGATAGTTTAACAGGAACAAAGATGAAACAAATATCGGGCTTCTTTTCTTGATTTAACTTTAAGTTTCTTGATTTACAAAAATATAACCTCAATTAATTTGACAGGTAATTTCTTTTAATTTTTATCTTCAATCAGCATTGCTTTGATTTTAAATTTATTTTGTTTTTATTACGAGCACCGAAGTGAACAGTTCAAGAGATTTTGATCAAGAGCCTCACTTGACAGCGAAAAGTAGTTTTTATAAACCATCATGTCACGGCTCTCTAGATTAAAATTTGACAATTTTTTACTTAAAATTTTTCAAAAATTCAAAAATTATCAATTTTTGCTTATTACCAAATCATTCTCGAGACAAAAAGAATGATTTTGATGTAATTTATTTACAATTCCTACTTATATTGAATTTACACACAGACTTTTTAAGTTCTTCATTATCGATTTCTAAAATTCTATACAACTTTATTATTACTGCCTTTTTTACTGTAATTCTTTGATTTTAGAAGTCCCAACACTTTATTTTCCCGATTTATTGTATTTCCCCTGAATTTAAATTAATCATATTGATACATCATGATATTGAAATTTGAGGTTAAGTTTAAAATTTCTTTTTATTCAAACATCTAAAATAACAATGTTCTCATTGTTATTGTGATCGCAGACTTATCTGAGATTATATTACTCTAAATTTTGAAATATTTGCTAAATTATTTGTAAATATCCTAAAATTGTTGGTGAAAATCTCTTATGGGATTAACGTGTTAAAATCTGACATCTGGAATTTTATATTTTCTTTTGCAATTACTACGTTAAAATTAGTTTCAAACATTATTTTCGAAATTACATTCTGTCCTGTGATTTATTGAAGTAAAATACATAGTTATTTAATGGTAATTATTTGTTTAATTTTTTCTCTGCGTATTGAACATAAGTTTTATATTCTCTTTAATTAGTTAGTCAACTTAGTCAACCGTTACAATATATTTGTATCTTCTTATTTATATGAAGACGGTCTGTTGACATTTAGGTTAAAATTTAAATTTCACTTGGATACAACTACTAATATCACGTCGTCTACGAACATTATTTCTGTTATTTCAATGTCTTTTTTCTAATATCCAAACAATTAGGTTTATATCCAGACTGGTAGAGGTCTTTATTGTTTGATTTCTGTTGAAAACATAGCGGTCACTTGCTTTATTTGCTTGGGTTCTAATTGCATAAGTAGTATCCTAAAGCCATTGTTTTGAACTAACATATTTACAGAATTTTTATGTTGGGTGGTTTGCTATATCCCCAGACTTCTACGTTATTTGACCAAATAGTTTATTTTCGCAGTTTTTGAGCCTTGCTGCTTGCTGGAGAGCTGAGATGTGTTGTTGAGTCAGTCTGTTAAATCGTGGCTTTGTAAAAGATGAACTCAATGAAATGGAAGATGGAAATGAACAGTTATTTTTTTAGAAATGGAAGGTACCATCTCCAATTTTAAAAACTTTCACAAAAATTAGAATGTGGTACTTCTCTAAGTATTTTAAAAATTGTATGGGTAAAACAAAATTACCTGAGCGTTTAAAAAAGTTAATTTTAATTAAATTGGAGCAACATTTACCAGACTGGTTCATAAACAATGAATGTAAAATGCATTGATTAATTATGTTAAAAAATACTAAATAACGAATTTTGCAACATAAGTAACAAATTGAATCAAACATCGTTTAAACTATCTCAAATAAATTATTTTATTACAGACAAGAAATGAGTTCAAAGTTCATAAAATTTCTAACCCACTAGGTACCTGCGATGGAATGTAAAATATTTTATCGACTTTATCTCAGCGCGGTTAAGTTTTCAAAATAATTTAACAAGGTTTTCAGATTTTGTCGCAAAATCATCCGTGGCATCACTAATATACATCCATCTTTGTTCTGACTCTCTTGCTCATGCTCATGAGGTTGAAAGGATATACCTTTATACAGACAACCATTTAGTATATCACGAAATTTGGTACTTTGACTCCACTTAAGCATAACACTTTGTGAAAAAAATGGAAGATATTATAATCTGTCCACGTAATAAGTCAGACAGAAAGGAACAAACTGTCAAAGGTACCGCTGAGACCGAAGCGCTCGGCTTTCCTTTGAAGAAGGCCGCCATGGTATTTATGACTGTATTTCTCTTTAAGGTCGCCGGCGCTGCGGCGTCACACTAAAATAGAGCGACATAGGCGTGCGGGGAAAATTAAATTCATTTGAGTATTTCATTAATAGACTATTATTAAAGGAATAACGTTCACATATACATTACTCAAATAGCCGTTTTAACGCAAAACTAAATTAAAGTGTGAAGAAACTACTTACACCGAAAACTAGATAATACATGTAACTAATATGAGTAAATTGAAATATTTACAGCCATGAGTTAATTAACTATTATTTCTTTTAATGCTACCAGGCAGCTGGTGATATATACATATACACAATATTATACATTTCACAAATCGAATGCTTTTGCCATCACAGTGATGTATTGGAATATTTATTACCCAAAAAAATTTTACATGCACGCCACACTGAAGGAAATAAAGGAAAGGTAGCGAGGTTTATATGGGGAAGTAATCCTTTTTTGTCAATTTTTTTAACTCGGCTGCATCGGCATCTTCTTTCTTGTTGTCTTAAATTTCGAAGAGACTATACATCATATTTCAATAAAATAATTCACTGAATACGACCCTGTATTATCGACAACGATAGCGACGGCGCCTTTTAAAATACCTACTGGAACTGGACGAACGATAAGTGATAAGAAACCCCTAATTACACAGCGGGGGAAGTTCTATTCTATTCTATATTGTGGAAAGAGTTCCGATGATACCGAACTAACATTGTTCCGCAACTAGAGGGAATTGGCTCGTAATAGAGTGTTTACCAGCGCACAGTGGGTCGTAATTTCGACTCATTTGTGTAGAAATGGTCGCGTTATAATAACGGTTATGGTTATTGGCCACCTGTTTAGAGAGACTTCTGACGGACGCGAACGTAAACAGCGACGTTCTCTCTTCTGTTAGATGTCAGGAGGTTTCCTGTACGCGTAAAATTAATTATTAGAAATTCAGTATTTCAACGAGCTAATGATGTTTGTCGTTGGTGTATTTTACATCTATAACATCAATTGCTTCTCTACGGAAATTTATTTATGGATAAAAAATACAGTACTTTACGTCAAAAGATAAATTAACATTTAAAATCTCATTTTTTTTCAAATTTGAAAAGTTTGAGTAGCTCTTCATCACATTGCTGTATAAAATAACTAAAAACGATAGAAATCATATATTTGACAAGGACGAAAAGGATACAGTTTGATGTACGTTGTTATACAAATTGCAAAGTACTTGAAACTCACTATAAGTTGTATGTATTATCCCATTTTCACCTTCTCGCCATTCCTCTGAAAGTATTTCAAATTTATCCTGTAAATTTGGCATATTTTATAAGGATAATTTCTATCAGTTTTAAATTTTACGGACGTCAGTTGGGCAAAAAGATCAGGTTCCAAATCCTACCATTCAATTGGACAAAAAATATGAAATCAAGAGATTAACTACCCCCCCGATGTGTTAGTTGACTTACAGCCTAAAACTTCACAAGACGAGGATTTTTTGACCATTTTAGATCGAGAAAACAAGTTTGGTATTAATTTTCTGAAGTGGGTGATTTTTTTGCCAACGAAATTTTTGAAATAATGCCAGCCCAAATTTCCTCCACGTATATGGGCTTGCATCACAAACAGCATATGTAGAATAACAAATGCATGCGAGTCATTCCACTCCCAATTTAATTTTTATTGGGCACATTCCGATACTTTTAACTTTATTAACATTTTAAACAATATGTAAATTCAGACATACATATGTAAAAATTAAGACAGTCAGTACATCTAAAATTAACAACCTCAAAGGGTATATATGAAAGAAAGAACTAAAGAAAGATTTTATTGATGATACAATTATAAAATTTAAGACACTGCCTCGTTTTAATTTATAATATAATAGTTGATTTACATGTTCCGACATTAGACCAACTGACCTATAGGATTATGTCAACCCTTTTTCAGCAACGGATTATAGCAGGTATTTTTACCCAACTGAATGGTCTCCGATTTTTTTGTATTCAGTTAATAAGGGCAGTGTCATCAGCAAATTGTTCCAGAACTACATAGTAGAAGCATTTCAATAATGTAAATTGTGAATAAACAGGGCTCAAGACTGTACCTTGCGGAACAGTTCCTCTCATCAATAAGATGGTTTCGATTTGTTAGGAGGTTTAACAGTTCGGGAACAGTGCCTCAAATGCTGAGTTTATCTAGTAAAAGGCTATAAATAATGGTAGCAAAGGTTTTTTCCAGATCTAAGACTCAGACTAAGGCTTCCTACTGTTCTCAGTATCTTCTTCTTTTTCGCATCACACCAACAAAGGTCTCTCGATCTGTAGCAGCTCTAATAAGGTCATCAAAGTTCAGTTCCTAATATTCCTCATCCATGCTAGTTTTTTCTGATAATTCCACGTCTACCCTCTATTTTTCCTTGAATTATGAGCTGCAGTAGGTAATATTTTTTATTTCTTAAAAGGTGGCCAAGGTAAGCCGTCTTTCTCGTCTTTATTATGTGGAGCAGTTCTCCATCTTTGTGCATCCTTCTTAGGTTATTCTGGCAATTGACTCTACAAATCCTGCAACCGATCCTGAGTCCAGCAAAGACAGACCCTTAATCTTAAACAATAAAAGCACAGTAAGGCACCTATTAAAGCAGAGGCCGTAATAACAGATTAAGTGGCCTGTTATAATTTGAGCGCACCCTTTGAAAACAAACAGGTGGCAAGTCGTTAAAGAAATCATTGCAATATCTAGATCTCATAAAATAGCGGCGGTGAAGTAATAGTGCATTTATCCCTCATAAAATCCCGTGGAAGTGTGTAATACACCACGTCACATAAACTTAATCTGTACGACCTCAGCCCGCTCGTGACAGACATTCAGCGAGTTAGAAAAAGACGGAGAACATCATGAGCGTCAAACAGTAGTGTCGTAAAGTTGATACCAAAAAGCTGCCAGACCAAAAAAGATTCGTTCGCAGGGTTGTATTAGCTCGTTTTATTTGCGTTTAGATATGAATGGGACTTTTTATAGCATAATTAAGGAATATAAATTTGGTAAAAAAAAGTACTAATTGAAAGAAATGAGGTTTATTAAATATTGGAAAAACACGGTTTCTGGACAAGTAAAACATCGCTTATCGTTATCTATGATTATTATAGGTTTTTTTTTAAAGTGAAGCAAAAAGCAATTTTTTTAAGTCAAAAATGGGTCAATTATTAATAATTTTAACAATTATTATAATGATTTCTACAAAAAATACACACACAATAATTGAGGTTAAAATTATTTAGAAGGCTGATTATTAATAATATTTTTACCCAACAACTTTTGTAAAAATCGCTTTTTAAATTTTTCGATTATATTTTGCAAAAATTAACATTCAATTAATTGACCGTTTTTATAGTTTTTCATAAAAATAAATTTATTAATGAATTCAAACATTGTTTCCCACATAATTAATTATTTAACTATTTCCAATAAATTTTATAATCTAAAATGTTTTAAAACTCAACATGCAAATAATGCAAAATATGATAAATTAAGTAAATACCCAAGATAATGTGTTAAATTAACATATTAAGCAATATATTATTTTTACAATATGTTTCAAAATTAGTACAGATAATAGGTTATTCAATAATATCTAGATACAAACTTTCCTAGTTTTAGTATTTAAAAATTAAGAACAAGAGTATAGGTAGATTTAATTACACCGGTTTAGAAGCAGCAAATAAATGGGACAAGCTGTAACTTTTATATTTCTTATTCCACAACAATTATTTTTTATTTGAAAGTTAATGAGTTGCATTAACCAATAAAAGAAAAACATGAAAAATATTTTAATGGTAAGTCAATGCTCAGAATACTAACAGGGCACTGCCGGTTGAGAGGGCACCTAAAGAAACTCTGATTAGTACAGGAAGAGGAATGCAGATTTTGCGAGGAAGAGGACGAAACATCTATCCACATTCTCTCAGAATGCATAACCCTGCAAAATCCGAGGATACGATACCTAGAAGAGGGAGATCTACTTCCCAACAAACAATCAAGTGCCAGGAAACTGCTGGCCTTGTGGTGTAAGTGAGGGGAAACTGACTTTTGATACAAAACTGCTCCTGGCCCACAAGTTACACATTCATGATGGGCCAACATACGCAAATTAACGGTGGCCCACTACGGGCAAACCGGCAGTTGCCCACACTATTTTACAATCTTACGAACTGTGTTGCCGGACTCATATCAAAATACCACTAAGGATAAGGGAAAATACCCGCATACCACTAGATGATAATTTTGTTAATATCTTGGATGACAGATGATGTTACAATCACAAAAGTATATGTCTTACGAATTACAGGTTATTCATCATTCTTGTTCTTGACTTACGGTGCTTAAGAGTCACATTCCCCAATTTTACCCGCATTTCTTGTAAAATTCTCGTAATCGACAACACTGCCTACGAACGAAATCATGAGGAATAATAAGAAGAGGAAGTAAGGTTATGTTACTGAAATTAAATTCGCGATTGTGCATGTAGAAAGTGAATCTCTACTAAATAATATATTAAGGCCATTATAAATAAAAAGAACATATCCTTAGGAGCTTCTGTAAAATATAAAACAAGTAAGTTTAGTTCATGTTTTACTTTTTATATGGAAATGTATACAGTTACCAATATTTAATTTACAATATTTTTTAGATGATTATCAGAAAACAGTATCTGAGTTGAAAAAACTAGAAGTTAAATCAAACCTCTCACGTGCCACATCTTATGAAGAGGGCAGAGGAAAAAAATCTAGTCAGTGGTCTAGAAAATTAAGTTCAGATGACTTATCTAGTTCCTCTGGTAATGTTCAATTACCAAGAGTACCATCTTTTCCGAAGAATCCTCCACAAGAAAGACTATCCTAAAAGCAGCCCAGTAAATATAAGAGTCAGAAAATCCAGCTCTAACTTTTGTAAGCTAATGTTGTTTACCTAATAAATTTAAGAAAAATACTAATCAAACTAGGATTATACTATAAAATAAAATATATCAGAAAACTGGAAAAGTCAAGTGTTGAACTTGATTTGATTGTTTTTAATTTATGAATGGGTTTATTATTCAAAAAGAGCAGTAAATATTCAATGCATACACATAATTATAGAATCATAGAAAATTTGACCGGATGTTATAATTTCTAAAATTTTTACTGGTTTTTATAACACTGAAGATATACATTAATAGAGCCATAACAACAAAAATGTATTGTACATTTATCATCATTATACTTTTACTTTTGATATACAAATAATTAAAATTATGAACATTGTCTCTGTTTAATAAAATTTATGTTTTAAAATTATAATTTTTTTACAGCATTCCTTCAACACTATAAAAATAATAACAATAGAATATTTTAAAATTGATTTCGGAACGAAATATATAATTTGCTTCAAATAAAATATGGACATAAATAAATTATATCTAAATATTTTACTATTTAAACATTCTGTCTCATAAATGTTCCTATTATTAAGATTATTATTAATGACAATAATTGTGTTTATGAAGTAAATGAATATCAAGAAAAACTAAATGCAATTAATAATATTTTTTTATTTGTATTGATGACTCAATCTATCATTTATCGAATGGCGGGTATTCTGTTACAGTAATAAAAGTAAACAGTTAAAAAATAATTGGGAAGATCGTTATACAATAACCATCTCATAGAACGTGACGAGAGAGGGGCTATACCGAAACGATATGGAGCATTGTATCCATTACTATAGTAGTTAAAATTCTAACACATTAGGGCTCATGCAATTCTTTTACATCTTGGCTCTGTTCTGGACCAGGGACGGTGTGCAGCGAATTGAAATTTTTAACTGGAAATGAAATATAAAATATTTGTATGTTAATATTTACCTATATAATTTTGCTTCAGGTAGAAAGAACACTCTTGTATTGAGGTTTTAATTTTAAATTTATTCTAGGAAAATATTAAGGGGGTTTTTGGTCAATACAAAAGTGAAATTAGAAGCTAGACATTATTACAATAATAAAACTGTTTCATATCTATCTAAAAAAATATATTTGAATTAGTTGAAATAAATTTGTTCGATCAATAATTCAAATTTCAGTTTGTCATGGTACAAAAAATAGTAATTCTATTAAATCAGTTATATCAAAGATTTTTTAATAGCGAATGAGATATAATTTGAAGAAAATTACATAAAAACAAAATTAGCACCTAAAATAAGTAAAAATAATTTTACATATGTGAAATATTATAACTAAATTTAAAAATATATAACTCATTCCGAATATAGAGTTTCGTAAATTAAAAGTATTATCTGAAATACATCCTAGACCCAAAAAAATCACGATGAACCTTTTAATTTATTGTAGAATTATTATTATTTATTATAATTCAAACAATTATACAGTTTTTATCATTCTAAAATGTTTTTTAATGACACTTAATCATATTTTAAACTCAAGACGTTTTAGTAATTTCTATTGTATTAATATTAAGTACGAGGGTAGACCCAGAAGTACCCAACCAAAAAAAGAACAAGAAAAATGGAAAAATTATTCTCTCTTTTTTTGTCTGGAATAAAACCACTTATTTTCTTGAAAAAGTTTTAATTTGACGTTTCGGCTTTCTTTATCGGAAGCCGTTTTCTGAAAACTTTTTTCAAGAAAATAAGTGGTTTTATTCCAGACAAAAAAAGAGAAATTGAACTAGCAAACCACTATGAGCTTCCGAAATGAATTAAAAATATCTTTGTTTCTCTAAATTATCTCCTTATAGCTCGATACACCTTTCCTATTCCTATCGATGTTGGATACCTTGTTTATAGCAAGAATGGTCGAGCTCCTCAAAATAGCCATGAACCACATATTCCACCTCTTTATTTTGGCAAATCTTTTACAATTCGAGGCATTTTTTCAAGTTGGCAAAACAGATATTTATTTATTTTACTATTGTAAAGGAAGAAGCAGGCTCCCCCAAACCAGGATCTAGCTCCCCTTTGATACTGCTAGGACAGAGGCCCTTCAAATGCAACTATTGTATCACATAACGATAACGGCAATTGGTAATGTCTTAATACATTGTTTTTTATTTTTTAACATTATTTAAAACATAACTTTTCGTTATTTAACATTTATTTTATTGGAGTTTTATATGTGCCTAGCTGGGACATAAAAATGACTGAATTAAATAAAGTGTAAAATAAATATGTAAACCATTCCATATAATAAACTACACAAATTAATTTTACAGGCCTTCAAACAAATTAATCAAATGAATAAAGATCGTTTACTGATGGTAATTTCAACCAACAAAAAAATACACGCACATTGGATTAAAGGATCTACAAAAATTCTTTGTGAAATATTTTTTTTAGTTATGCCATGGGCTGTTAGTCCTCTAAATTTTTTACGAAGGTCGTCCTTTCAATTATCTTTTGTTGTCTTCCAAGAAAGTTTTTTACCCTCCTAATTGTATATTTTAGTGGACTTGTTTGACCCACAAAAAACTATTGTTCATGTCCTTCCTGGTGTCCCTTAATATTTATGACTTCAGTTGTATGACAAAGATTTTTTTTCATTGTGTAAGTGTTTAAAGGAAGTTTTTTGAATGGTCATTGAATTTAAATATTTTTTTAGAAAAAAAAACGTTTTGTGTAGATAAAGTAGAATTATTAGAGGTATTTCATGAAATTTGGATAATTATTTCTCATGTAGATTTGGAGAAATTCTTTACAACAGCACAAAAATAATTAATTATATAGTGAAGATAAAATTTTATTAAAAAATTGTATTTTATAGCAACAAGAATATATTTGCAACTTCGAAAATATACTTTTGCAACATACAAGTTAATTTGTCTTTTTCTGGGGTTAAAATTAGCATCTAATGTTCCTAAATTTATTGGGACAAGTTTATTTAATAATTTGATGAAAAGCAAAAAATTGAAAAAGAAGATTGAATAATTATTTATTAAAAAACTGTTTATAGTACATTTTTCTTTATTTCTTTAATATTAATCCCCAACAGTCTATTCTATTGTCAAATGGAAAATAAATTGGTGTTATTATTAATAACATAAACTCGAGTAGGATTTACTTAATAATTAGGATATCACAAGGTTCTGTATTATTTGAAATTATTTACTTCTTACAACATATAATTTTATATATATATAATGATCAACAAATAGTATATTAAATTCTATATTTTCCACTTAAACCTAAACATTATACTTTGGTAACATTGTCAGGGAAATATACAAATATTTAATAATAATATTATACAATTACGTTGCTGTGAAACTTCTGTATATAGAGAACTAGCCGTCATTTACCGACGGGACAAAGCGTCCGCGGCAGCATTTTTATAACCATGCCAATAAAATTTCGTTTAAGGTAATTTTACTTTATTAAATCGAATACGAACAAAGTGAAGAAGCTTTCAATGTAGCAGGTGAAAGTATAAGTTTTATTCTTTATTACGTCAGCTGGTTAAAAAGCGAATGGCTGATATCTGTTGGTACCCTTATAATGACTCTTTAGAAATGTGAAATTCTTGTAAAATGAGGGATATTATTGCAAAAAATTGGATAATCATGACAAATTTGCTAAATAATTAAGTTGTTATATGTGGTGTAAAGATTTTTTAAGGTTATTTTAACAGTAATTTAAATATGTTATTAGGTTTTTAATGAATCAATACAAAATAAAATGATTGAGGTCTTATTTAATTACAACAAAGTAAATAAAGTATTTTTGACTGTTTTTAATTTTTTTATCTAACGAAAATATGTACCTTCCTAAAACAAAATTTTAATTTTGTATAATTTTTAATCTTGTACCTTCAAAAAGGAAGTTGTGAAAAGTTGAGGTTAGGGTTCACCACTTGTTTTTATTAGGGGGAGTATAAAAGTTTTTTTATAATTTGGAGAAAATTAGCATAAGTAGGTATTAAAAAATTGACAAAAATTAAATTTGTATTGGGTTTGTAAAAATGAATGGTTTCCATATTGCAAAATATTGATGGCATGCGGCTAAATTTTTGGTGTGGGGGAAAGGGAACAAATTAATAGTGGGAAGTAATTAAACTGCCACTGACCTTTGAAATCCGCCGGTGAATCCGGAATATCTAAGAAGATCCGGAAGAAGCCCGGAACAAGAAGTCCATCGGTCACTAATGAGAGAGCCGAAAAGTACAATTAAACATGCGTTAGAACTAATCACGTGGCCGTTTTCAATAACTGATTGAAATCGTAATTTGTATCTTATTGTTGTTCATATGTGATAGCATTAAGTTTAGCCGCGCGGGACACAAACTTGTCCTATGCTATACGTGAGTTAAGTGTTAGAGAAATGGTTTACGAGCACACTGTCGTGTGCTCCGCCCGATCTGTCGGGAGGCAAGGGGGGCCAGATCACTTTATGGGCGGACCGTTTTTGTCATTTCTCTCGCTCCCATAAAGCAATCCGAGAGGTTAGAGCGGAACAAACGCACAGGGACGCAAGATAATGGTTGACGCTCCCCGCTAACCATGCTTTATGTACGTCTCTCTCGTTCGCACCCGATTTATGAGGTTACTTTCTCGCTCCGACACGCGTCGCCTGAGCTACGATGACGTAACTAGGCCATGTGACTGTGGTCAACTCCCAATCGCGTGTTTCGGCGCCAACTTGAAATCACATGGTCGAATCGAGAGAAACTTTAAAAAAGTTGTAGAATAGATACGTTGCCGTTGATAGACTAGGTGTCTAGAGGGAACGTCACATTTTAATGGTGTTCGCACTGTAGAGAAAATTTTATGGGTTTGTGTTGACAAACGTTATTAACATTAATGTTAACAGTTGGTTTATTTTATTATACTCATCTATTTTATTTCGTTATTAGTATATTTTACGTTTATTAAATCTTTTTTGATCAGGAATTAATATGTGACACATCATAGATAAAACAGTTTACTTTTTTTTTAGATTTTAATTTTTTAAGAACTAAAAAAGTAATTTTATTATTATTTCCCTTCATGTAGTTAAAGACAAAATTTAACTTTAGAGATTCTTATATTTAATAACTTATTATAGTATAAAATAATAAATAAAAATCCGGGCAACACTCCTTTTTGTTCTGTGTTAGTTTTTTGGTATCTGTCCATATTAATCCTTTATTTCTTAAATTATTTTGTTTAACGCGCTTGTCATTTTCTTTTTTGCCGTGTGATTCACATCCGTATATTAGATAAAGCGCGCCAAAGTCGGATCCCACCCCCAAATCAGACCAGCATATTGCTTATACGATAAAGACAGAAATGTGTAGTGTCGGTGAGAGTGGCAACAATGCATAATCATATCTCCCGCTGAGTATGTACTACCAATAAGCAGTTACAAATAGGCACTTATTGGGCACCCGTTGTTTGGTGTCTATGCGACTTCGTAATATTCAGTGCACTTTTTATTTGTTATTGACTACTTTGTTTTTGAGTTTATGTTAGGGATTACTAATTAGTAGATACACCGGATCATTGATACGGCGGGTTCAAAATGCGGACCAAAAAGGGTGGACTACCATTGGAAATGGTCCTGTAATCCTAGATGAAATTTGAGCACCAGAACCTTTTTACCTCATCGTTTGTCTCTTCGGAGACCTTTTTGGCCACCCAGCCAACTACCACTCGTCTAGTCACGAATAGTTTTTAGGAAAATATCGCTGACATTGCAGAGTTCATAGTTTCGATAAATTATCCTTCATTTATCTCAGTAATAGTCTCTCAATTAGGCAATCTAACATCGATTTTCGTGTTTCTGCAAGTCAGCGAAATTTTGCAATGAGACCTGGTTTGATTAAATGTTTATATTTTAAGTTTTCTATTGTGTAAATAAGTTTAAACTAAAATAATTTTGATATCTAAAATTCTTAAAAGTTTTTGACTTAGTTACCTAGTTCTTCGGAAATTAATATTTTAATTATATATGGGATTCGTGACGTGCCCCCCCTTCCGTTAAAGCCTGCCTCACGTGAAAATCAATAGTGTTCACATCAAGGGAAAAATTAAGGATATAAAGACGAAAAGTCTATGGAGAAATATAAGTATATTATGTGAAAACTTACGGACGACTTATATGGATCAATAATGATCCCAATTTTCTATGTTTTACATCTGATCATAAATAATTTTGCATTCTTGGACTTGGAGTCTCAAAAAGTGATATTTCTGAATATATTTTAGATAAGTTTAGACATATTTAATAGAAATGGGTATAGTAAAAATGAAGCTAGTTAATTAAATGTTAAATCATTTCAAGGACTTTCTTCATTATATTAAACAAAGTTATTAAATTCAAATCAAATTAAAAGTCAAAATCCTCGAAAAAATATATAAATTCTAAATAAAGTCCATAAATTTAACGAGGACTGGCTAGTTACACCTGAAAACGAGGGTTCCGAGCGACCCTAAAATTCTCTGAGGGTGATATTAAGAATTAGCATAACGTTAGTGCATGGGACGGGGACCAGAAATTGAGTTCATGATAAACTTCTTTGCTGAAGTCTCTAATAATTCTTATTTACGCAATGAAAAGTTTGAAATTTACAAGGAGGCATATTACAAAGAAATTTATAACCATAAGGAATGAGAAGTTTTATTTTTTTTAATGCACAAAACTGCATTACGATGATTTTGTTATATTATGAATTAATCCAATCTATAATTTAGAAAGAAAGGATAGCAAGAAAGCAAAAAATGAATCCTTTAATTCATAGTGACGGGAAAAAGAAGTTACAAATACCACTTACCAAAATTTCTGCTTACGAATAGGGGATAGAGGAAGGAGGAGGGGATAAAAATAGGAAAAGAAATCTGACGCCCTTGCAGGACACCTTGTGAAAAATTTTCAGCCGTATATGAAAGATTGCAGAAGTTTATGATTATGATTCCGCAACTGGACAAATCAGCATACGAAACTTAATCTTACAATATTGAGTGCTAGATATATACTTTTTTTGCCACCTAAATGTTTTTCTTATGCCCAACTACACTCAAAGAAATCTACCCGTATATACAACAGGAATTCGGCGAATTCTACAGGAAATTCCCCCTATAGAAGCGACAGCAGGAATATTTGTTAATTTTACGTGACGATTCCGGTCTTTTAATTCCTCTAGAAACAACCGGAATATGCTGTACTATTTACAGAATCGTTACATTGATTTAACTGGAACATTCCAGTTATTTTAACGAACTACCTTACTTTTACCGGATTTAACAGGAATGTATTGTTGTTGTTGTTTGTTAATTTTAACGATTTTAACGTCTCTTTTATGACCTAATGGCCTAAACTGGACGGGACCTACAGCTTATCGTGGGCTCCGAACAACGGTCCTCAATCACCTTAAACCCAGGATTATGCATTTGTCATGCAGGTGATCTACCGACTAACAAGTGTGTAATTGTGTCACCAACCCCTATCAGTTCCACGAGACATCCGAACTCATCCGGCCTGTTTACCGGCGTGAATGAAACTGCGTATGACACAAATACCTTTTTGCACTTGCCCAAAGTCTTATCTGACTTTAATTCCACTTGAATACGGCATGATTCGAACCTACTCCCCGAACACTGACCAAGCTGAATCGGCAGACGCCTTACCAACTAGACCACCGTGTCCGGTGGAATTTACTGTTTAATAAACAAACTAGATAGTTGTATTTGAAGCTTCGAACTTCAGGTTTTACAGGAATTTCAAGTAATTAATCGGAAATGTAGTATCGATTTAACAGGAATTTTCCGTTGAATTAAAGATCTTTCATTGATACATTACAGTACCGGGTGTCCCAGAAGTTTCTGACCCATTTTAACTGCAAATATCTCGGAACTCAGAAACGATAGGAAGGTGCGGTTTTCACTGAACAGTTTCTTTTTATATAAAGTTTTTTTCAGTATAAATGTTTATTTAGTAAAATATTATATATTTTAAAAAAACCCGTCTTTTTCAAATGCAAATAACATCGATTTTTTTAATGACACACCCTATATATTTTTATTCCATAGGAAAGGTGAACTCTTTCCCGTTCCGAAAATGTATAATATGTTGAAGTTCAGATGAAGAATGAGTGAGTTATTTGACTTTTAAGGATAGGCAGTTATGTAGACATCTACCATTAGATAATGTATATATTAATTTTTAGTAAAATTTGGTATACATTTTTCAAGTTTGTTTTGTTATTTTCTATAATTATTTAGTTACAAGAAGTCCGAAAACGTTTTTCGAGTAATTAAAGTATAAATTTTAATAAATAGCTCAAAATTGTACATGATGATTTAAAAAAAAATTTCGGATTCGAGTATTTTTCGTTTCTTTGCATTTTTTGAGAATATTTACCATAGTAATGCATTTTTTTACACCATCAAAAAGTAGAGATATCAGCGAACAAAAAGCCCACTGGGAGTTTTAAAAAAGCAGATATTTTGATGCGAGAATTTTCAACTGAAAATTAGGGTGCTTTTTCGATATTAAGTCAAAATAAGGTGAAAAAATAAATATTTTAAATCAAAAAAATTACAGTATGTTTGGGACATAAAAAGGTAAGTTTTACCTAATTTCGTGAAAATTTTTTTTTTGTAAAAGATAATAAAAATCCAAAAACTTGGTTATTTGAATTTTTCACATAAATTTTGAGGTTATGTGAAAAAACTATAAATACCAAAGTTGTAGATCTTTTTATTACCTACAACTTTGCTATTTAATTTTTTTCCATAGGATTTGTAGTTTTGCGGGAAATCGAGATAAACAGTTTTCTACCCTTAAAAACTCACCCCCTTCCACTTCCCGACCTCAGATCGCCCGTAAATTATTTTTCCTTTCATTTTTGTTATATTCTCTTTCTTTTCCTATTATTTTTTTTTTTCACTTTTTACCATTTTCAAAAGCTTCAGCCATGGTCTATGCCTTTGGTAAATTAAAGATTTTCGACAAAAATTTTCAGCTGTACAGACTCTTCTTGACATTATTGCAAAGACAATAACAAGAAGAACAAAGGAAATACTAATTTTTCATTTGTTTTTTCTTAGAATCTACCGTATGAACATCTATACCTACTTTGTCAAATGCCCCCAAAATTTAATAACTCATCATGTTTTCTATTTTCTTAATTTTCAAAATAATCTTGTCTTGGTTTCTTACAACTTTTCGCAAAATCTAATTTAACTATAACTCAGGAATAACTGCGAGTTTATCTCAACGCTTTTTTTTTAATATATATAACATCCAAATTTTAAAATTAATTTTCCTTCGTGCCATACCCTTTGAAGATAGCGCTTCATAAATAATAGAGAAAAAAATTAACTCCGTATAGAGTAAATAAATAAATAAAAGAGAAGCAATAAATTCTCCTGCTACTCCAACCAAGCATGAATGAAATCCACAATCATTAATTCTGCGAAAAAAAACTGGAGCAATATTTTTTTAGTCCCTTTGAGTCAGAGATATCTCAATCTCCTGGACAATGTATATGTGTGGTTGCATCGCATGTTCGCACTTGCTACCTTGCCTAACTTTGCAATTCCAGTGGTGGCGACCACATTTTAAAATCGATTCTCCGTTGATGACCGTTTCTATCCAGTTTTTTTCGTTTCTTTGCATTTTTTGAGAACATTTACATAGTAATGTATATTTTTTTACATCATCAAAAAGTAGAGATTTCAGCGAACAAAAAGCCCACAGAGTTTTTTAAAAAAGCAGATATTTTTACGCAAGAATTTTCGATTGAAAATTAGGGTGCTTTTTCGATATGAAGTCAAAATAAGGTGAACAAATAAATATTTTAAATCAAAAAAATTGCAGTATGTTTGGGACATAAAAAGGTAAGTTTTCACCTAATCTCGTGAAAAAAATTTAGTTTTTGTAAAAGATAATAATAAAAAACCAAAAACTTGGTTATTTGAATTTTTCACATAAATTTTGAGGTTACGTGAAAAAAGTGTAAATACAAAAGTTGCAGATCTTTTTATTACCTACAACTTTGCCATTTGCCTTTTTCCATAGGACTTGTAGTTTTGCCGGAAATCGAGATAAACAGTTTTATACACTTAAAAACTCACCCCCTTCCACTTCCCGACCTCAGATCGCCCGTAAATTATTTTTTCTACAACCAGTATGCAAAACACGCTTTTCTGTACAAATTTTTATACGCAAAACAGGCCTTTTCTTAATTCCTGTGATATCTGTTGGAAAAGTAATAATTTAAAATGGTAAAAGTACACGCTATGGCACTTTTCCTCACAGAAATTTCAAAATTTTATAGTTACAAACAGCAAACAACCATAATGAATTGATTTTGTTAGGTACATCAACACAGCTATGATCTGTCAACATTTTTTTGACAATTTAACATTATCATTGTAGTGAATAATTTCTAGGTGTTCAAATTTTAAATTTTAACTAACAATTATGTAAGTAAACTATTTATTTGATTATTTATTTTAATTTATTAATTATAAAAACAAATTAATTTATTATCAACACGGAAAATGCACACAGCAAGTTGTGGGCATAAATGAATTCGGAAATATGCCTAAACAAATTGCAGAATATTTAAAATTACCTAACTCTAAATTGTACACGGGTCATTATTTTCGCCGATCTTCAGCAACAATTTTAGCAAATTCAGGCGGAGACTTATTAACATTGAAGCGACATGGTGGATGGCGCTCAAAGACAGTGGCGGAAGGATATTAATATATTGACGATTCGTTCTCCAACAAAATTGAAATTTCCAATAAAATAGAAAAATCTATTATACATGGGACTTCTAATTCATATGATATTACTAATGAAGAACAAGCATCAACATCTTCGTTGACAAACACCAATATTACATTTAGTAAAAACTTACTATCAAAAAAAGATACACCAGGCATAACAATTCAAAATTGTTCAAATTTCACTATTATCTATAAGTTTAACTGATTTTTCTATATCCAAAAATTCATTTTTTAAATTCTTTCTGTTCAAAGTTTAAATAAAATACCTATATAAGTTACTATTTTTCTTTCATTAATAAATGTGGTTGTAGAAAAAATATTGTGTACAACTCGTACGCAAAGCACTTTTCCCACTCGCTTGATTTGCGGCACTCGCCTTATGGCTCGTGCCACAAACTTCTGCGCTCGTGGGAAAAGTGGCGCTTTGCGCACTTGTTGTACAAACTGCTATTGCCTTTCATTTTTGTTTTATTCTCTTTCTTTTCCAATGGTCTAGCAGGCACTAGCCCGACTCTAACTTCCATATTGAAGAAAATTAGAATCTTGAAGAAATCTTAATAGCCGAAAACACAAGGGTCATCAAAATTTCTAAATATAGGTTAAAAAGTAAACATATACCTATTTGGGTAGCCTCAAACCCATTTATGTGTGTTAAAAAGTTTTGATGTTATTTATGCATTAAATTTTATGAGATTTTTTCAAATACTTAAGAATGGTGTATATTTTAGTCTCTACAACCCCTATAATAAGGGGTTATGTAGGTTATGTAGGACTTACACATTTAAAATTTAAATTAAATTATATAAAAATGTACAATACTTACCTTCCTTTTTTGAAATACTCTAGGTATATGTACAGGGTGGCCAAATAAGAATGCGAGGTACTGTATCTGGGAAACTATCCATCGTAGAGGCTTGCGGAAAAAAAGTTATAACTAAAACGGCCAAGAGAAAAACCTGGAAAATATTTTCAAGTTTCTAAAATGGCCGCTAGGAGGCATAACTGCAATCTTGAATCTAAGAAAGTGATGTTTCTGTCAATTCCGCTATATTAACCTAACAAAAAAATACATGATCTTTAAAGTAGAGGATAATCTGAATCTTTTTTGTTTGACAATTTTTGCTGCATCTCTAAAAATAAAGTGGTGGGGGGTATTCAAATGTTTCAGTAAAATACACCCTGTATATTCGAAACGGCTGAGCCGATTTTAACAAACTTGGGCTGGTTGAAAAGAGCTATTCTTGGGCTAAAAATGCTATAATATTTGAAGCTTTGTTAGTTTCAGATGTCGCCGCTAGAGGGCTTTTTTCGACATTTCGACAGAAATGGTTAATTTTCTCAAAAAAATTAAATGCATTGGTATGATTTGTTTTTCATGAAAAAGTAGCTAAATGATGCCTAAACAAGCTCGTGAAAACCGCATCTCGGTATCTTGTTCCTAACCTAAAATTTAGGCCAAAGAAAATTTTATACGGAAATCTCTTAAATTTTTATTTTTTAAACTAATTAATTCCTTTTATTATGTAAGTTGTGGCCCTAAAAAGGACCGAATTAAAAAAGAAAGGTTTTTAATGTCCCCGTAAATGCTCGAAATTCTGAAGCCTCTCATGGGTAGACAAACCTGCAGCTTCAATTTCGGCTTTCGGTATGTTACGTAATGCATTACGAATGCGATTTTTCGTATCTCTCTGGTCGTAGGTTGAATCTGAAAATTCAAGACAAGTTAAGTCTGGTGATCGCGCAGGCCATGGAAACAGACTTCCTCTTCCAATCCAACGCTGTTGTAATACTGCATTAATATGCTCTCACGCAATAATGGAGAATTTTTTTTTCTAATTCTTTGGACCGATGATTAAAATCTGCACAATATGCATTATTGGTCTGCAGAAAATCCGCATTGGTTGCGTGAAGTTCAGCACCAAGGACGTTGGAGTTTAAATGTGTGGTGTGGCTTACTGGGAGGCAGAATTATTTTTTTTAGCAATCCCTAAGTCTCTTGACTTTTTGGCCAATGAATTACCGTTGTTGTTGGAAGATGTTTCACTGGAAACACGTCAAAACTTGTTTTTGCAGTTAAATGGTTGCCCAGCACATTATGCTATTATTGTGCGAGAGCATATTAATGTAGCATTCCAACAGTGGTAGATTGGAAGAGGAAGTCTGTTTCCATGGCCTGCGCGATCACCAGACTTAACTTGTTTTGATTTTCAGACTCAAACTACGACCAGATACATATGAAAAACCGGACTCGTTAATGCATTACGAAATTGAAGGTGCAGGTTTGTCTACCCATGAGAGGCTTCAGCAATGCATAGAGCGTGATGATCAGCATTTAGAGCATTTACGGGGGCACTAAAAACACAACTTACATAATAAAAGGAATTAATTAGTATAAAAAATAAAAATTTAAGGGATTTCCGTATAAAATTTTCTTTGGGCTAAATGTTAGGTTAGAAACAAGATATCAAGATGCGGTTTTTGGGAGCTTGTTTAGGCATCATTTAGCTGCTTTTTAATGAAAAAGAAATCATACCAATGCGTTTAATTTTTTTGAGAAAATTAACCATTTCTGACGAGATGTCGAAAAAAGCTCTCTAGCGGCGACATCTGAAACTAACAAAACTTCAAATATTATAGCATTTTTAGCCCAAGAATAGCTCGTTTCAACTAGCCCAAGTTTGTTAAAATCGGCTCAGCCGTTTCGAATATACAGGGTGTTTTTTACTGAAACCTTTGAATACCCTCCACCACTTTATTGTTAGAGATATAGCAAAAATTGTTAAACAAAAAAGGTTCAGATTATCCTCTACTTTAAAGATCAGGTATTTTATTGGTAGGTTAATATAGCGGAATTCGCAGAAACATCACTTTCTTAGCTTCAAGATCGCAGTTACGCCCCCTAGCGGCCATTTCAGAAACTTGAAAATATTTTCCGGGTTTTCCTCTTGGTCGTTTTAGTAATGACTTTTTTTCCGCAAGCCTCTACGATGGATGGTTTCCAAGATACAGTACCTCGCATTCTTATTTGGCCACCCTGTACCTGCTGACAACTTTTATGACGATAACTTTCAGATTTTTTCACAAGATTATTTTTAAAATTAAACAATTTTAGTACACTTTAAGTCAACACAATCAACTTCATTTAACCCTACGAATTTTAACCAAACAAAATGAAATTTCTAAAAGGTAATCTAGAAATCGACAACTTTGACATAGATAGAGTTCATTTGTTTCCACAGCTCCCTATAGACTCTCCTGAAATATTCTTTGCATACCAACAAAACGAAATAACAGAAATTTATTTTTTAATTTAAAATAATAATATCTAATAATAGAGTGAATTTCGGGTTGGTTGGAAGGTTGATTCGGTCAGCCGTATTGTCAGTATCACATTTATTTCTATATGTAATTAAAAATGTATTTATTTTTATTTCGGTACCTACAGTTTAAAATACTGTTTAATAAATGATGAAACATACGAGGTTTGCACAAAACTAATTTCATAATTTTAAAAGTTGAAGTTAGTGGAAATAATCCAACCTTTGATATTGCAAATAGAAATAACCCACCGGAAGAAAAACTGTATAACTGTTCAAATCACCTTAACCCTCATTCAATTCGCAATTTCACAATAAATAATAAGCGCATAAACTACAAAATGAGTTTAATCAGAAATCTAGGTACACTCGAAAGGAAACCATGAACAAGAATCGTGCAAGACACGGTGTTATTTGGTAGATAAAAATTTCCAGAGTGACAATTTAATATTAACACACTGTGAATGATTTATTCGCGAAGTGGGTTTAGTAATTTACGAGCCCCATTTTTGCATGTCTCTTATCTGATTTAATTGAGATGATTACAATGATAAATAGAACTTACATTTCTGCATGCACTGAAGCTGATGTTCTGAGATTTAAAAGGTACTCTGATACCATGTAATTTGTAATCATTCTTGATGTCTTCTCTTTATTTGCTTATTTACTTCTTTGGTCTATACGAGGGATATTATTACTCAGATTTTATTTTTGCAAATACTGTTAAAAAAATACTTTTTAACATGTTTTTCTATTACTAGAATATAAAAACTTTTATTAATTGTTTCATTTTTTACCAGCTCACATCTCTTATTCCATCTGTCATTCTAATTTCTTTCGTCCATTGTTTTCTTGATCCTAATGTGTTTTTCTTTTCTAATTCTTTAGCCTCAAACGCTTTTTTGCCAATCTATTATCTTCTATACTGTTTTGAATTGCTAGTTAAATTGAGGACCAAGGTGTATAATAAGAAAACCAATTTATACATTTCACGTGCATTGGTATAGTGCTCCTGGTTGGCTATAGGTTCGAACCAAATTTGTGGAAGGAGGGCGCATCTTCTTTAATCTAATTATCAACCAAATATGCCTTGAACTCCCACGTAATCAACTCCAAGATGGTTTGGGAGTGCCTAGAGAATCTAAACGAACTAGGGAAGAACAACACTGTTACCCTCTTATGGGTTCCGGGACACACTGGAGTGGAGGGTAATGAAATGGCAGACGTACTTTCAAAAAAGGGGCTGAAACACCATTTCTGGGACCTGAACCCTTCTGCGGAATAAGCACCAGTACAATACTTGATGAACTTGGGAAAGAAGTAAATAACAAAAGATCCTAATACTGGATAGGACTACAAGGAATGAGGCAGGCCAAGACACTACTGGGAAACTATAACCAGAAGAAATCTGACGACTGCGTCAGTAAAAGTAAAAGTAAAAATAAGCTCAGAATACTAACGGGTATCCTAACAGGGCACTGCCGGCTGAGAGGCCACCTAACGAAACTCGAATTAGTAGACAAAGAAGAATGCAGATTCTGCGAGGAAGAGGAGGAAACCTCTATCCACATTCTCTCAGAATGCATTACCCTGCAAAATCCAAGGGTACCTCGGAGAATATCAAATAGAAGAGGAAGATCTACCTAACCTGAAGCCTACCGACATCCTGAACTTTTTGAAAGCAATAGGACTGGAGGAACTGCTGTAATCCTTAACGATTGGGCAGCCGCAGGGGGCACAATAGATCTTATAGGTCGCAGTGTATCGACACCTCCATCACAGATAGATAGATAGATATCAACCAAATAATCAGCCAGTCTGTTGGTTGAAATTCCTCAGAAAAACAGTCACCAATGTCTTCAGGTTTTAAAAATGATAGACCAAATAGGTACCTCATCTATTTTTGTCTCTGTATTCTTTCGCCAAACCTAAATTTTGAATCTTTCTAAACCACGATTGGCCAAGATGAAATCTTCTCGAATTCCGCCATACTAAGAAGACTGCATCATAAATGGCCTATATACCTGTGCATAAGTATCTAGCCCAAATACTTAATACCTTTTACGTTCTTCAATTTACCTCCATATTTAAGCCTATATCGATTTGGTCCTCAATTAACGTATACATGCACTTACCCTGTGTACAGGTGTCACAGTTTTTTCAAAAGATGGAGACTTGGTTATAGGCTACAACTGCATCTTTCATCAGCGTAGTTTTGACATTCAATCACAATGTGTTTTAAGGAAATACTTGTGTTGCACGTTGTGTATAGTAAATTTTTCGAAAATTTACCCTCAAATTGATATTTATGATCTTTTCTCAATTTGTAACATCTTCGCAATCCCTCTATACAGCGACAACTTACAATAACGTCTTTTGATTAATGCATCAGTCAATCCAAATGACGAGATTTTTATGAGTTGCTTTCTCTAGGCTAGCCGGCTAGTCATCGCAAAATTTACAAAACACGACGCGTTGGATTTCATTTTAACACCTACTTATCCACCAAAAAAGTGCATCTCGTAATAAAATAGTTAATTGGCCATTACCACCTTATTAAGCGAGCATCAAGGTTGCTTTGTTATGAGGAGGGAATTGTGTGACTCGTAGAAGAAACTTTACATCTTATGTAATTGGAGGTATGTCTATTTTTAGTGTTACGTAATTCGTTAGTAAAAAAAACAACGTTTCGTTAGATGGCTTGGGAAAGACTGTTGAACTGGTTTTGGTTTTTGAGAACGTCAACTTCTACTGGGTGGATCACAATAAATATAGAATGATATTGCACATGGTAATTACTTTTAAGATAATTTATTTAGTCCCACATATATGAGAACTTTGGTTTTCCTTTATTTCGTCGATAGGTTGACAAAAATTTTAAATTTTGACCTCAACAAGACATTTCATAGTACAGGTAAAGATCAATAATAAAGGATAGAGAGGAAATGAAAGTATCAAAGAATTAAGTACGTCGAGGAAACGTCATTTTCAAATAAATATAAAATCTAAACCCAGATTATTATAAATATTTCTTGAGGAGTGGCTTCTGGTACATAGATAGCGTAAGTTCATAATAAGACACCCTGTATACATACTCTAATAATAGATAATACATAAAAAGAATTTAGGAAATGGTCCAAGTTTCCCATACACATTTTTCTTAAAATTTCTTCTACCAATATCTCCATAAACTTATCACTTTCCGCAAAATCTCCGAAATTGCTAATATTCAACTTTTTAAAATACCCACAATGAAATAAAAGTGTTGACGGTAAAATTATGTTTATAGTAACAGTTATTTTAAGGGCACACTTGTTGTGTTCACCAGAGACTGCGAGGAAAGGTTTTTCCATCTTTTTCGAACCCACGCAGTTCTTATGGAAGATCGAACTCTCTCTTTCCCGGTTTTCCGCCGCACAGTGGTGGAAAAATTAAACAGCCGGGCCAAAATTAAACTTTTTTATTAGAAGCACCAACTGCAGAGACTAATTCTGCTTCTAGACCTGACTCGAACCTTAGCACAAGCGTATAGCACAAAATAAATACAATAACCGTACGAGAATCACTGAAAGAGATCGTTATTATTAATATTTCTGTACAATAGATGCTTCCAAATGTTCAAATATAACTTCAAACAATACTCGGATCAATACGAATATCGACACCAGCGATATACCAGCCTTTAATACAGATCTTCTAATGTTAAAGATTAAAATTGCCTTTTGTACTGTTATTTTTAATACTGTCTTATCATTTATGAGGCAGCCCTGTCATTTTTGATTTTATCCTGTCATTTTTAACACTGGCCTATTATTTTTGAAACTGTCTTATCATTTATGATTCAGTCCTGTCATATTTTATTTTATCCTTTCATTTTTGACGCTGTCCTCTCATTTTTGATACTGTTTTGTCATTTTTGATGCTGTTTTTGATTTTATCCAGTCATTTTTGTTACTGTTCTCAGTATTTTTAGTACTGTTTTTTCATTTTTGATAATGTCCTGTTATTTTGATACCGTCCTTAATTTTATACTACCATTTTTGATACTGCCAACTGTAATTTCAATATATATTCCTGATTTTTGAGGGCTTAACTTGACCAATAGTAAACAGAATTAATTCATCATTGGGTAAAACCATTTAACTTCAACAACCGCAGTTTTCTGCTGAACATATGACAATTATTTCAGGGCTGAATAACTCGGTGGCTAAACATTTACAATGGAAATTTTTGTCCGGGTTTCCGGAACTCTTATGCACGGTGCGACGCTAGAAATCGAGTTTAGTTACTTCATAAAGTAGAAGGCGCACGCGAGCTTCCGAGGTTTGAAATCTTAGGTTACAGAAGAGGGCTGTTATGGTGCCGTAAAGACGAGTGATTTGATTTTATGTGTTTCGGTTAAATATGGCTTTATCCTCCCATGGAGTTGTTCCTTCCCAGTTGTAGCGTGAAAATTGGGACTTAACTTCATTATTTTGCCGTTTAAGCATTTAGATTAGTGTTTCAATATTTCTTCCCGTTCGAAATGTCACAAAATATTTTATGGATTGGCTGCAACTTAAACGTGAAGGTATAAAAGTGGTATTTTATACAAAATTAACGATATGAGGTAATTGAAATCAGTTGTGCAAATTTAAATATCACCATTATAAACTAGGCCAAAATTCAAGTCTTAAAAAAATGTATTAAGATTTATTGAATATTCCGGTAACGAATAAGTAAGTTACCAAGGGCGCAATAAATGAGGGAAAACTATTGAGATTGGCGGGTTGGACGAAATTTATGGACATGACATCTATTGGAAATATTCCATCTGTTATTACTTTGTTAAAAGACTTGATGATGAAACAATGGAAGTGGAATAGGGGAAAAGTTTGCAGAAGTCTTTAAAAGTATTTTTTTGAAGTTGTATATCCTCAAAGAAGAAACCTGCGCCTGTACCTCTGCTTGTTTGTGATTCATTAGAAAAGATATGTAACGTTTAATTTTATTTATTTGCGTCGAATGCAATCTGGGGAATTGTGGTCAATGTTAGTGTCTAGATCTGATATAATGGATATTTTCATTGCTACCCCCTGTATTAATCACCAAACTATCGTATCAGATTTTCCATATGGCTCCAAAAGACAATACATTGTTTACTTATTTTCAAATACTATGTCTAGTTATTTGACTGGGTTTGTGAGTTATAATGTTGTTCAGTATCGAAAATAGCATCTTTTTGTAAGATTAATAGTTCATTCTTACATTATCTTTTTTAAGCCCTTTGACCCACTGCTCATAAAGGTTTGCCATCACTGGCTTATCATAACATTTAATAATAAATATTCCAAAGATTACTAAACAATCGAGAACTTGGCATGACAATGATTACGAAAATTCACCATCATAAAAACGCAGGAGCTCTAAAGAACTGAACAACCAGCATCTTGTCCGAAAATTGGAACTATTTGAGCTCGTTTGGAGTATTTTGTTACATAACCAATGTTTCTGTTAAGCCAAATGTGAAAACATCAAAAGCAGGTTATAATAATAGTTATTTATGTGCCAAGGACGAAAAAACTGTCTATTATAGTCGGCAAATAATTGATAGTCGAGGCTAGCAAGTAGGCCAGACAATAGACAGTTTTTCGCCGAGGCGCATATTACTTTTTTTCGTCGACCTCTACAAAAACGTACTAATTTCCGACAGAAAATCGACCATTTTTTAAGGCAAGCATTTTTCGTCCGCAAACACTTTTCGTTCGCTGTGGTCACTAGGATACGGCACGGTGCGAGTACTTGCCTTCAAAAATGGTTGACTTTTCATTCGGAAATTACTACGTAAAATGTCATTTTTTGTAGAGGTCAGCGAAAAAAAAAAATTTTTGCTCCCCTTACTAGCAAACACTTAAAAAATAAAAATCGAATAGGAAAAAATAAATTCGGGATTCGCAGGTGGTGACCCTCCAGCACTCTACCTCCTCTTATATAAATCATTATTAAATGCTAAACGACAAAAAGAAGACAAATCGATGGATGGAAGGAAGGAAGCAGGCTCAAATAAGAAAAAACTCTCCATAAATCCTTCTTTCTTTAGCGGAGCGCCCGCCAAACTTGCACAAACTTCAACTAAGTCCGAACATCGTTCACTTTGAATCATGGCCGCCTGAATGTCGTCTCTGGCGTGGCTTCGCATTAATAAAAACTCTAAAATAAAGTGAGATCTGCCTTATAAACACGTGGATTATACACCTACTAAAGTTAAATGTTTAGTTTTATTAACTTTCATTCTGGTACAAGCTTTTTACGTTTTTAAAACTACTCAGGATAATTTTTTTACTTATGGAGAAATTATTTGTTCATTTGTCTTACCTTCGCAGTGACGTTTTATTTGTTGATATTTGATTTGATTTAAAAATCCAATGGAGTCATATTTTCGTTTTTTGAGATACAAAATATAAAGAAATAATAATAATAATAATAATAATATAGGGGGGTGGGTGGCTCAGCGGTAGAGCACTGGACTCATAATCCAAGGGTTGTGGGTTCGAATCACATCAAAGGCAGAAATCTTTTTCTGATTTTTAATTAATTAAAAATTTAGAAATTGATTTTCATATACCAGGTGTGATTCCTCACTCGACCATTCACTGTTGGGTTCTAATTAACAGTTCTGTTGCTAAAGTGGCGCTGGGAAACAGTAACAAAGCCTACACAGAACACGAGGCTAATGGCCATAGTAGTCGATGCCGTTGACACAGAAGTAAAAAAAAAAAATAATAATAATAATATACGCCCTGCAATTCACTCCCTTACGAGTGAACCCCAGAAGCTCTGCAGCTTGTGCGGGGGAGGGACGGCTATTATTATTATTTGCCGTGGTGCTCTGGGGCGACTTACTGATGCTTGATGGCGCATTTGCTTTAGAGTTGTGGGAAAACCCATAAAAACCACACAACACCATCATCGACAACGATGGACTCCCCCAGGATTTTAAATCTTTGCAGCGTAAACTAACATCAAAGTAATTAATGTTAAATACGCTACAAATCATGCCCAGAAGTAGGCAATGAAAATTTTTATTTAAAAATCTCATTGTCTAGACCGGGACAAATTTAAGTCAAACACGAAAAACAAGGCTAAAAAAGATTTTTTAAGTAAATTGGGGTCCAATGATCAAATGTCCAAGAAAAATAAAAGTCCCTCAATATAATTTGTAAATTATTTTTATTTTTTAAACAAATATTTTTCATATTATTTTTTTTACTGATTATTTATTCACTCTGGAAAGCTACTAAGAGATTGAAAAGACCCATAATGCGAATACCACCTGTCAGATTGGAAGATTGTAAATGGGCTAGAACTAATGAGCAAAAAGCAACAAGATTTGCAAATCATCTAGAAAACGTCTTTCAACCTCATAAAGATCAAGATAAAGAACCCACTCTGGAAGAACATCCACAGATTGATCAAGAAATAGAATTTACCTCTCACAAAGAAGTAATTACAGAAATAAAAGAAAATATCAATCCGAAAAAAGCTCCAGGTTTTGACTTAATTACTGGAGAAATTTTAAAACAATTACCCAAAAAAGCAATAATTAAACTAACTAACATAATAAATGCTGCCTTCAGACTGAAGTATGTACCCAGCCTTTGGAAAATTGCGGAAGTCATAATGATATCCAAGCCAGGGAAACCACCATATGAGGCATCGTCATACAGACCGATCTCATCACTGCCTGTTATGTCGAAATTATTTGAGAAACTCCTACTCAAAAGACTAAAACCACAGAGAAATTATCGCTGATCACCAATTTGGATTTAGAAATAAGCACTCGACGATTGCCCAAGTTCATAGAATAACCAACATTATAGAGAAATCATTAGAAGAGAAAAACATTTGTGCTACTATCTTTCTTGATATAAGCTCAAGCTTTTCCTTCCAAACCAATATACAATATACTCAATTCATATGTATCGGAAAGATACTTTAGAATTAGACAAGAAGAAGCATATTCCGATCTTAAAGAAATTAAGGCTGGAGTATTACCAGGAAGTGTCCTAGGACCTGTCCTATGCTTACTGTACACACAATAACATAGCTACCTTCGCCGACGACACTGCCATTCTAGCAGTAGGAAAGAGCAATGAAGAAGCAACTCACAAGCTGCAAACAGCTGTCCACCTTATCTATGACTGGACGAAGAGATGGAAAATTAAACTTAATGAACCTAAATCACTCCACATTAACTTTACAGAATAAACAATAACCTGATTCCATATTCAAACACAGCAAAATACTTAGGTATTACCTTAGATGCCAAACTCCGATGGAAAGTGCATGTTAAAAAGAAAAGAGAAGAACTTGGACTGAAATATAGAAAAATGTACTGGCCAATTGGAAGAAACTCCACTTTGTCTCTACATAATAAGCTAAGCTTAGCTTATGCTTTATAAGCAGATACATAAGCCTATATGGACCTATGGTATCCAACTATGGGGATGCACCAAAGCAAGCAACTTAGCAATCATCCAAATATTTCAAAACAAAGCACTGAGGAACATAGTAGATGCCCCTTGGAACATTAGCAATAGTGACCTCCATAGGGATCTGGAAATGGACACTGTTGACCAGACCATCAAGAAATTAGCCAAGAGTCATGAAGTCATGTCAATGTCGAGGCTATCCAGCTCCTTGATAATACTGGGTTAGAAAAAAGACTTAAGAGGATCAAGGCCTTTGAGTTAGTTTAGTGCTTTTAGTGCAAAAGCAGAGTTTGTGTGTCCACGTTAATGTTTAGTGCAATCCATTCTACAGAACCTAAGGAACGCTGATGAGTATACCTTATTTTTAAGTTTCAAATCTATTACATTAAGTTAGAATTAAATTGCTCGTTGGTCACTGTTGACCAGATTGTAATGTAGTAAATGCCTTTATGAGTTTAATAAAAAAAATTATTTTTTTTTACCCAAAAGATGTGCCAGAAATTTTCAAAAAATTAGTGAATGGGTCCTGCGCACAATATTTTGATTTCTAAATAAAATTCTGATACGCCAATTAGGAAAATAATAAGATTTTAATGTTCGTAAACATTTTAATTATTTCTTAATTTAACAAAATTAATTTTTCTGTTTCATAACCTTTTTCAACACGTATTAGTTTGTTCATTTCACTCTTTTTTATAAGTAAAGTTTATATTATTATTTCTTTCATTTTTTTTTCATTCTGGTTGCTTTAAAACAATTTTTATTAATTATTACTGAGGTTACTAAAGCGTAATTATCAAATATCCCTGTCTCTTTTGAAATCAATTTTTTATTTAGATTTTAAAAATATAAAATAACACAGTCAACTCTTACTTATTTAAATAACTCTGTATATCCTTTAGGTCAATTTTATTCCATAAAAGGTTGTCACACTGTATGATAATATCCCAATTTTTTTAAGATTTTAAAACTAAAATTACACTTTACTCACCATCAAGGTCGAATATTTTTTGTGACTATTGCGCTAGCGCCAAACAAATGTTTTTCTCTGTACCCGAACAACAAAAACAAAAGTTAGGTTTAGTTGTTTCGTCTGCGACAACGTGCAAAATTCCGTATTGTTTCTACTGTTATTTATCTTTTCCAATATTCGGAGATTTATAACATGTTCTGCATGCACATACAAAAAAGCTCACAGCCTGACGGTGCAAGAAAATTTAAGTGAAAAAGAAGATGAATTACTGCAGTGTTCAAGATGGCTCCGGTTTCGAGCAGAACAGCAGCGACCAGAGGGGCACAAAAAAACCAATATCTCCTTCAACGTGGACATCGGTAAAAGGAGAAAAGAAAAAGAGAGAAACTACAACTCATATTACATTTTGCAGCTTTGTGGGATTTATGATATATAGGGGATACGGCGGGTTATTGTGCGTTCTAGATCTGAATGACAAATGATTATTTATTGCGCTTAAGTCCTCAGCAACTCAAACTTGTTAAGATTAAGAATGATGGGATTTTTAAAGCGGACTTGAAAAGAGGTTTTATAAATTACGGCTATGAGAAATATGAGAACTTACTTAATAAACGGCCTCTGCCGTTTATACGAGGTGCATGTCTGTAGCTTGGTTATTTCGATTTTTTAATTTGTGTTTACATTCTACCAGTTACTTGGTTGTTGGTAGGTCAGTGTTGGGTCACTTTTGAACAGCGCATTACGCTATCTGACCTGAATTTACAGATTTTTTTTACATGTATATAAAATTTAACCCGATTATTTACACAAAACTAAAAAACCAGGTCAAAATAACAACAGAAAAATTAATAATATTGGCCGACCAAAAAATATTCTGTCCTGAATTCCACAACTATTTTTTAGTGCGCTGAAACCGATGGCAACAATTATCAGTTTCAATTAGGATAAATCAACTCAAAAGAACAGACTGGGAAACATTGGAGAGTCAGTAGTTGGCTGGAGAGTCAGAAGTTGGCTGGAGAGTCAGTCGTCGGCTGCAGAGTTGATTTGTCGGCTGAAGAGTCAAGAGTTGATTAAAAAGTTAAGTTCCTTTGGGAAATTATTAGAGTCCGGCATCAGAGCCCAAGCCAAGGTTAGTCCTTTAAATGAGCCAATAAGGGAACAGTGACAAGCCCCTAAGCCCCTTGTCCCAGTATGCTTAGGTAAGAGTTTGTTGTTAGTTTATATTTAATTAACTTATATTTGAAGGGTGACCCAATAAATGTGTATTTGTTTTGTACTTCTCTTGTTTTATTTCTTAGAGTGAGTGGTGGTATTAAAGCGTAATAACTGCTAAGTATTCGGGGGGAGAGCTCCGTAACTTCGTAAAGGTCGAAAAGGAGTTTCGCCCTGAATACGTAGCAGCTACACGTAGGAAAATAGCGGACCTCGTGACAATAAGCTGCCAATTACCATAAAAGCTTCAAGCTTTTCAAAAAAAAAATCAAAAACAACTGATTTACATTCAACAAATGGGTAGCAATGATTCTGTAACCTTCTCTTGCATCTGACTCTGATTATTTGTTCAAATCCATAAAACTATTTAAAGAAAATGTATAGTGTAGATTTAATAGAATAATATACAGGGTATTTCATTGGGAAATGCGCATACAGTAAGGGTAGATGGAGGACACCTAGGTGCTTCTAAATAACCTATATTTTATGAGTCCATCGTTCTTTATAACCAAGATACAGGGTGATTTAATTTTTCCCATTTTTTCTTATGAACCACCCTATACATTTTTATAATGTTTGGTTCGTATGTTCTTTGCCCATATATGTTATATAAAGTTCTAGCAATATTTTGGACATCTTGTATATACATATATTTTGTAATGTTTTAATAAAATTATAGTTTTACTTTTATAATTTTTTATTTTTCAAACTTTCAACTTGACACTTAAAAAAAACTCATTGACAACCTTCCTTAATCTACTGTCAAACAAAAAACTCCCTATTACACTATAAACAACTAAATCCTAACTTACACACTACAATATGTACCTATCCATAAACTCTTAATTTTATATTTTCCGGAAATTGGTATAAAATATGGAATAAATAGTAACTCGATATACTTAAAATAATTGTAAACAAAAGTTTATTTTCTAATAACCCCCGAATCCACGAGATATTTTTGCCAAATATATATGTTCCGCGAAGGAATACCTACCCGATATTTGTTTTTGTACTTTTCAAATGACTAGAAAATTGTGGTGACTGACGATGACACTATTTATGCCGCATCAAAATTAGCATAAAGATTAGCAAGTCGAAAACGAGGAAGTGGGAAAGATAGGGAGCGGCGGCGTTGAGAGGATACTGCCAGAATCAGAACCAGAAAAGAGTATGTGTGGACCATCGTTGCCGGGGGTTTTGAAGCGCCGCCACCACTCTAACTCGCGAGTTCGCCATTCGGCAGTAATAAATCATGGGTTACCACATTGTAGCCCGGTAAATCATGCGGGGCTGACGGCGGAGAGCGGGGAGGGAGACGCTGCGTGAAATGAAACCCATTCGTCTGTGTCACTGTTCCGTCTCTTTCTTTTTCTCTCTCGTTCTCCTTCCCACCAATATTGCTCTGCAATCCGTACTGAATTATGTACTTTTAGTCTTCACCGAAAGGGTTAATATGTTACAAGGGGCGCCCAGATTCCGGCTAATCGATACTCTCATTACCTGGAAAAGTAACTCCTGTATAATGAGGAGCCCGCTGCTGTAAATCAGGCGTCTCTAATTTCCAAATGTTTCTGTCTTTAGTAAAACTGGAAAATTTAGATTTATTCATAAGGGCTATGTAAATTATAGGCATTAATAATTTTTTACTTCTTATACGGTTCTGTAAGTAATTTATACTACAGGAATGAATAAATATTTTGAAATTGTGGTTTGTAATTTGTTATTTTAGGGTGAGGTATAAGTGCGAGGATCATTTACTTATGAAGCCTTATAGGAAAAAATGTTCTTGAAATAAAACCTGAAGCATATGGTGGCATATTTTAAATCTGAAATTTTACCAGTATATTTTTCGATATATTGATGATTTTAATAATACCGACTCGTTTATTTTAAACAGTTACGCCAACATGATGGTATAACTATAAAAATGACCCAAAATAATTCTAGGTTATATAGACGAAAGATTTTTAATTATAAAATATAAAACAAGATAAATGTTTTACTTATTTAAACTGTAGAATCTATTTTTCTTCTTATCAGGCAGACACAGGCATGTATGTCTAAAAGATCATTGGTTTTTCTAGGACACACACAGGCATGTATGTCTAAAAGATCATTGGTTTTTCTAGGACATAATTTCAAAACAGTTTTAAGATTTATTGCTTACTCTTTCCAAATAACTGCTCATTAATATCTTCTGGAAAGTAGCATTGTTGAATGTTCTATTAGATAAAGGGGAGACCAATAGACAGTAAACCCTTAAATATTTCCGAAAGATATTGTGTTGCTTTTTATCCCAAGATTTATCTATTTTCAAGTTTAAGTTTCAAGTTGGTTATTTTCTTCTGTATCCACTATTTTTTATTTATTGCCTCTATCTCTCCAGCTTTTAGTTACCATTGCTTTTGAATTCCAAGTTACTTGGTGATTCCTCTTTTGCCATTGAAACTATATCTTTGACTATTCTCCTTTAATTTTTATAATTTTATAAGTTCTGAAAATAAAAATCTATCACGCTTTTGTAACGCTGAATACCTACACACCGATAGGTACGTTTCAACTCTAACGCTGCTAGCCTTTCCCTCTTATGCTAATCTTTTCAGAAATATTTGACTGCTTCCAAATCGACTCTAGTTATAGTTAAAGTTAGGTCAGAATTGAAATCTTTACAACTAATGTCAAAGACTGTACAAATCAGATCTGGCACTCCAGTATGGAAGACCGAAATATAGTTCTTGCGGGTTAGGAATTGAAAACCATTTTTAAATTGATAATTTGAGTCACGCTTTCCCATCTATAAACCCACAACGTGTTATTCGAGAAAATCGCTTATTTATACGGAACTTCACCCGAAAACTTGACTGAGATCCTCCAAATGACTTTTTGTTTTTATTTTATACCCATTGCGACTTTACCTTCTTTACCACTATATCACTTCGGGTCTTTGTTGTTTATCTGGAAATCCTAGAACGATTTATAGACCAATAGACTCCCTATCCGATGGATTGGAGGATAATATTACAGTTATGGGAATGAAATATTTATAGGTTATGGACACTTTCCCTTTCGAAAAACATTTATGGATATTTCTTTTGTCCGCTTCGAGTAGAACAGAGGTGAGATTTGGACAAATGTTTATGGATTGGAAGAGGTCGGTCTGGATTCAGACTAAATAATTTTTTATGGGCGACTTTTCTTTTGTTAGATGGTTTTAGGATCGACATAATGATATATCAAGCAAATAATATTAAGTTTGTACTAACATTAAAAAAAATTATTCGCGATCTACAGCATATTTTTTTCAGGAAGTTTTATTACAACTTTACGCTATGCTGATAATTTATTAAGGAATATAAAACAAATTATCTAAGATTTAAATGACCAAAATTTCAATATTTTTTAATTTAATAGGCTGTTTTAAAAATACACAAAATTCAAGATTTGTGGGTTTAACAACATGTCTATTCCTGTTTTGTTTTGGCTCAGTTGTCAGATTTACAGTTTTTCCGAGAATATTGGTAACTTTGATTTTCTACTTGTAAATTGTATAATTTTTTTATTTTACCCCATTTTATGTCGTCAAAAAGGTATCAAATTTGGATAAAGCTTAAAATTTGACATTAATTGTCGATTTAAAAAGTTGTTAATTAAAAGTGACTGTAGTTTGACGTGTTTAGAATATTTCTGCAACGTAACTTGGTTTTATAACATTTTTTGGTTAACTCTATATAAAAATACATATTCGATACTTATTTTACTTAATCTCTTGAAAGATTTATCTAAAAACAATTTGGATTCTCCAACATTTAGCGTCATGGTATGTCCCTTTTGTAGTGAAAGGGATACTTAAGTTGTTCTTTCATAATGCGAAGAAAATACTTGATTTTGAGTTATTATGTTACACATAGTCAGCCACCTCTTTTTAGTAGAAATCTGCCTAAAATTTAAAGATGGATTTTGTTAAACATGCAAAATAAATACTGTGACTGATAATAATTTGGGAAATATGGTTTCTTAACACTGATATTTATGTTCTAGGCATAAATGATTTTGCATTATGTATAACTTTATTATTCTATTTTTCTGTGCGCAAAAACTTTTATACGTCTAAACAATTTTTCCACGGTTAATATCTGACGTTGAGATTTATGAAAAAGTGCTTGTGTGATAAGTGCCTTCCACATAAATCTATATCGTAGATGTGTCAATAGCAGTCGCAAGAACCGCTATAAATAAGGGCAAGCAAAAACCCTCCATACTACTTCACTCAGGAACGCAGGATTATATCCCTTACTTTAAGATAAGCTTCAAAAATATATCGAACCACTTAGAAATGTAGATGAGATATTTTTAAGCATTTGCGGCACCAAAAACATCAGCGTTTTTATCTTCACCTATTTAGCATTATGATTTATGAAATCTGCAAACTTAAAGCCATGCCGATTGCGTTCAACCCCTATTATGTTTCGCGGTGGGGGGTTTAAATTAAAGAATGAAAGAATATGGCCAAAAAGGAATTTTTAAGTAGTCGAACAAGTCGAAAACATTGTTTCTGAAAGTGATATTGGCACTTAAAATGTCGCTTCCGGCTTGACTTGACTGATTTCGAAGTTATAGTTTAAATGACAAATAATAATATTAATAATAATAGTAATAAAATGTCTTTATTTGATAGTAATATATTAAGAGGCAAAATGAAAGCTACTCAATAAAAGTAAATAAAAAATACAACAATTAGGCAGGCAATTTCAAACAGAGGCTGCATTAAAAATTAAAGACCTTTCAAATAGCGAGTAAACCAGTAAGGGATTTTTAATTTATTAGATTCGACATCCTAAGACCGGTTTCTGCCTTTCGGCTTCATCAGTTAGGCTTTTCGAATCCAATAAATAAAATTCCAAACTCGTACAAGTCAATAGCTATATCCGCTATAAGATAACCGGTAATTTATCATAAAATCTGAAAATTCTGAAGTCATAAAGATTCGAAAAACCATGACTGTTAAGTGATACTTAATTTTTTAATTTAAATATAAGTTATTGCAGAGAAAAGTTCGAAAACAAAGATCGTTGTTAATATAAAATAAATTGTTGAATATATAAACGCTATTTTTAAATCTTTTATTTATAACCATTTTCGATATTCGAAAAATTCATATTTTTTGACAAACCCCTTATACCTACGACTGAAAAAATTTGATATTTGATTTTAGATTTTAGACCATGTAAAACGTTATTCCTAAAATTGATAATAAAAAGGTTTTCCGTATGCCGCCAACTTACCTACACACTGTATATAACCAAACAACTACTGCCATCTATCACTGAGTAGAGAAATGTGTTTCTTTCCGTCTTATTCGAGATAAGCTATTAGACGGCGCTGGAGACTTCTAGAGATTGAGGTTAGACTTCATATAAGCAGCGATACGCGATGATTATCCATATTATTGTGACTGCTGACTACTGAGCGAATATTTAATAAAAAATTACATTATAAGTTATTATTTGTATATGTTTATTGATCAATATTGATAGGTTTTTAAAATATCATTAAAGCCACATGCCCTTTTGTTGAATGAAGTGTAAAATAAAACTAAACGTCTCATATGTATGTCCGTACATCTTCAGAATAAAATTGACGTGGCCGATTTTAAATATATTTAGAGTACAAAAAAAAACAGTTACGCTATGAAATATACCACCAACAGATGAGAAACCAATAATTTTTTTTAAGTGTCTTCTTTGATTTTTCTCGTAAAATATGTTTAAAAACAAACGTTGTAAATAGATGTGACGGTTTAAATTCAAGAATCCCTTATACGAATTCGAAGTTTTCAACAACTTCTATTCATATTTCTTTATAGCCAAGCGAATTTTGTACATTTATTTCTGGCTTATCCTCGTAAGTTTACATTACTTGTTTCTTTATTATTCGTTTTTCTGTGGTAAATGTTGCCAAGTTGAATAAAACCAGTCAAAAAAGTTTTTAAATTCAAATGAAATAAAATAAAAAGTTAAATAGCCGACTGAAAAAGAATGCATATACGAGGGCGCGTTATTAAATTCTAAACCTGATATCTATAACAAGTGTAACAACTGTAATTTGAATTTTTTTTAAAAGGGGTTAAATTTGGCGAATAGGGGCTGTATTTAATCAAATTATTTAAAGCAAACTCATCAACTATCCGTAGCTACAGTAAAAAAAGTATTTCTAAATTCCATCATTTTAGTTTTGCTGTGTTTATTTCCAATTAATCTACTTATGTTTACTAATTAATTCATTAATACAACAACTAGATCAGGAAGTCGAACGTTTTGTCAAAGATATTCAACAAGCAGCGTGGGAGAACACCCCTGATCTTAAATACAAAACAAATGGAAATAATTATCCAAAAGAGTTCAGAGACCTTATAACAGAAAAAAGAAAAAGCAGAAGAAAATGGCATCAGTCCAGAGCACCAGATGATAAAACAGCTTTAAATAATGCAACACAACAGTTAAAACGCAAATTCAGCGTATTAAAAATTAATCGATTGGTGAGTATTTGAGTGAATTAACTAATGACAGCAGTGCAGATTATTCACTCTGGAAAGCAACCAAACGATTTAAAAGGCCTGTTACACATAACCCACCAATTAGAAAGGAAGACGGGAGTTGGGCACGAAATAATATACAAAAAGCAACCAGATTAGCAGAACACTTAGAAATGACTTTCCAGACCAACCATGGTGAAGAGACCCAAGACTGGAATGAACCAGAACAGGAAGATTCAGTCGTCAGACCTACTTCTTCAAAAGAAGTTTGCGTGGAAATCGAAACAAATATAAATTCTAAAAAGCCCCTGGATTTGATCTCATTACCGGGAGAATCTTGAAACAACTCCCACGTAAAGTTGTTGTCAAACTGACCAACCTTATCAATGCATCATTTAGGATGAGATACGTACCTCAGCTATGGAAAGCAGCAGAGGTTATAATGATACAGAAGTCAGGTAAACTTCCCCAAGAAGTAACGTCATACGGACCCATCTTTTTGTTGCCTGTTATTATTTCGAAACTCTACGAAAAATTGCTTCTTAAGAGATTAAAACCTACAATAGAAGAAAAGGACCTGATTCCCTCCCAACAATTTGGTTTTAGAGAAAACACTCAACGATAGACTGGGTGCATAGAATCACAGACATAATTCTTTAGAGGAAAAGAGAGTCTGTTCCACCGTCTTTCTAGATGTGGCCCAGGCTTTTGATAAAGTTTGGCATGAGGGCCTTAACCACAAGTTAAATTTGTTACTACCACGTCAGTATTCATAACTCTTAAAATCCTATTTATCAAACAGATATTTCAGAATAAAACAGGAAGATGTATATTCTGATCTAAGAGAAATTAAGGCAGGAGTACCCCAAGGTAGTGTACTAGGTCCAGTACTCTACTTACTGTATACCAGTGATATTCCTAACCTTGAGCACGATACTAGCTAACCGAAAATTACAAACATCTGTAGACCAGATTAACCCCAGGACTAAAAAATGGCGTATTAAGTTAAATGAAAATAAATCTGTTCATGTTAACTTTACTAATAAACGAAACCAACACATTCCCATAAGAATAAATAACGCTCAGATTCCCTATGCTAATACAGCAAAATATCTTGGAATGACACTCGACGCTAGACTTCGCTGGAAAGTCCACATTAAAAAGAAACGTGAAGTTCTTGGTATAAAATATAAAAACATGTATTGGTTATTAGGAAGAAACTCCAAGTTGTCCACACATAACAAACTGCTCCTCTACAAGCAGGTATTGAACCCCGTTTGGACGAATGGTAGCCAGCTTTGGGGCTGCGCCAGTAAAAGTAACATTCAAGTTATCCAACGTTTTCAAAATAAAGTATTAAGGAACATCGTCGATGCACACGGATACTATCGCAACAGTGATCTTCATAGGGACCTGGATGTAGAAACTCTTGCCAGCAGCCATGAACAACGGTTGCTCCAACATGGGAACGTTGAGCTCATCCAGGTCCTCGGTAATACCAATTTAGTAAGAAGACTCAAGAGGACCAAACCTTTTGAACTAGTTCAGTGACAGTGCTAGTTACAAACAGAGTATTGTGCGGATTTTGTGTTACACGTTACCGGTAGTGTTACTAAAATTATCAGACCCTAAAGTACACTAGTGAGTAGGACCCTAGTATTTAATAATTCTAGTTAAGTTAGGTTAGAACAAAATTGCTTATTGATCTTCATGATCAGATTGTAATTATAGAAAACAAAGTGTTTTGCTACGAAAAAAATCATTAAATACTGTAACTGTTATGTGATCAGGCCATAGTGAAGTGAAACCATGGTTGAGCCAAACCACTTTTATTAAAAAAGAAAACAGCCATCCGCAGGGCCAAGAGGACCTACAAAATATCTTAATACAATAGAAGGCTTCAAGATAAACAACTCAAGTATCTCACAGGTGAGCTCTCTGAGTGCTTCCCCATCCAAACAGCATCTGCTTCGTATTAGAAAAACTCAACAGAAAATGGATGTAGTCAAAGGTTTATAAAAAGTTACGTGTATAAAGAATTTATAGATTGATTATGCCGATTATGGAAGAAAATTTTAATGTGGAATTTGAGCAGTTTTACTATCACATCACTGACTTAATTGGACGATCTCTTGAAGAGCAGCATGTGTGCTTTGCAGTATTTTTTGATGCTGCTGCAATCTTCGGTATGAAAAAAGTGGGGATAGCAAAGGGCAGTACAGTAGTACAAATTGGTATATATGGTTGTTTAGGTACAACTGACTTTTCTAAAGAACTTACTATTATTATATACCAATATCCTAATGTATCACCTGGTAATAGACGAGCTTTAAAGCTTCAAACATCAAAATTGCAGGTGTCGTCTTCGATGTTCGATTAAGAAAATAATCAATACATAAATAAAAGAGAAATTCTACTACTGTAATTATCATAAATGCGAGTAAACTGAAATCATCACGGTATTTAAATTATCTATCCTTGTGTTAATCCATACAATAGCCATGGAAGTTTGTGAAAACCCCCGGTAGTTCCTTCATCAATAAAACCTGGCACCCTTTAGATTGATAAGTAGAATCCCTTAAAACAGCCCCAATAAAAAGCTAATTTAAAATGCGTCGTCTCCCGCAGTAGCCTATTTTCCTTCGAGCTAGTCCAATTCTGGTCTGGAGGAGATATTGCAGCGGGGCCGCGTATAAATTTCTCGCCAGACTTCATTTCGAGCTGGAGCGGACCCGTTTATCTTACACACAATAACTCACCAGCCGTCCCTTCTTTTTTGTTTTTTTCTTATTGTCTTCCTAGATTCTGCTGTAAGAAACACTGGAATGGAAATTGTAATCTTACTTCGAAATGAATTATTGTCAACACGACGAATGGTGATACAAACATTCTTTTACTTCAGAATTATACGACTTTCTGGACAATTTTTGCATTTATCTCTTTTTTTAAATTTTTTACAACCTTTAAGACTTTCTGAACAACGAGCATGGCATTGTAAATATTGTGTAGATACCTGGTTTGACAAACTAATGAATTTATTCTTATACATATTTCTAATTATATATCAAAACACACAGGAACTCGTAAACAGTAGATGCAGGGTTGGTTTAAAGTAACAGAAGTTTTATAATTTGGTGAACATTAACATGACATTCTGACATGGGCATTATCTATCTATCTATCTGTGATGGGGTGTCGATACACTGCGACCTGTAAGATCTATTGTGCCCCCTACTGCTGCCCAATCGTTAAGGATGTCTCAACGATTAGAGCAGTTCCTCCAGTCCTATTGCTTTCAAAAAGATCTTCCTCTTCTATTTGATATTCTCCGAGGTATCGTACTCTTGGAGGGTAATGCATTCTGAGAGAATGTGGATAGAGGTTTCGTCCTCTTCCTCGCAGAATCTGCATTCTTCTTTGTCTACTAATCCGAGTTTCTTTAGGTGGCCTCTCAGCCGGCAGTGCTCTGTTAGAATACCCGTTAGTATTCCGAGCTTATTTTTACTTTTACTGACGCAGTCGTCAGATCTCTTCTGGTTACAGTTTCCCAGAACTGTATTGGCCTGCCTCATTCCTTGTAGTCTTATCCAGT